>PVLC010004647.1:0-83143 GCA_004027655.1 Graphiurus murinus | reverse complement strand
AAAAAAAAAAAAAAAAAAAAAAAAAAAAGGATGAAAAACACATGAGGAAAGTGGAGACATAATAATTTAGTAGTTGTGGCACCATTACTATCAGCCAAAGTATAATTAAAGGTTAAAAACTGAGATAAAAAGGGGATTTTATATTGATTGGTTTCATCACACCAAGAAGAGATCTCTGCACCTTGTAACGTAACTATGAAATGTATACAGCAAAAATTAACAGAAATGGACAAATCCGTAGCTATTACAGAGTCCAAAATCCCATCTCAGAAATAGATCAGGTAGAGCCGGGCGTGGTGGCGCATGCTTGTAATCCCAGCATTTGGGAGACTGAGACTGGAGGATCGGGGTTCGAGGCCAGCCTCAGCTACCTAGTGAGGCCCTCCGCAACTTAGTGAGACTCGGTTTCAAAATAAAGAATAAAAAATAGGGCCGGGGGGGTAGCTCGGAGGTAGAATGCCCCTGAGTTCAATCCCCAGTGCCGCAAAAAAAAAAAAAAAAAAAAAAAAGAAAAAGAAATAGATCAGGTAGACAAAAAATAAGAGAGGATCCAGAAATTTCGAATCTGCTTGATCAAACACACAGGTGGCAAATACAGGTGCCTGCAGGCGCCGGGAGGCAGGGTAGATGGATGAAGAGTCCAGACTTAGGAACAGGACAATTGTGGATGGGCCAACCACCTTTGAGTAGGAGCAGCTGCCATGTACCCCCAGCTAAATGCTGTCCTGAAGGAATCAGGGTCCAGCAAACCAAAGCCTCTAATTTTTCAAGAGAAGCCCCAAATTCATATTTTTACATAAAATCTCTCTTGATTTGCAAATGTTTGCTCAAGCTTTTTTTTTTTCTGTACTTTTAAATACAGCATAGGGCAAACAAAATACATCTTTAGGCCAAAGGCAGCCCGTGGGCCTCTACTTGCAACCTTTAATCTAATCTAAATATAGATTTTGTAGTCAATAAGTATAGATTTAAAACACTCTTCAAACATCCATTGGAATATGTCTGAAAATTAAACTTGATAGGTCACAAAGACATTCTCAGTAAATTCCAAATGGCAGAAATTATACAGAATGGTCTCTCATGTCAATGCAATAAAGTTAAAAATTTGCAACCAAAAATATATCTACTTAGGAGACTTTATAAATCTCTTTGAAATAATTCCTGGTTTAAAGGAAAAAATCAAAGCCGAAATTAAGAAGTACTCAGAAACTAACAGCAAAAAGAGCAAAGTAAAATCAAACCAGTGACAGATGTCAGAAGAAACATGTATGTAACATTTATTTATTTATTCATTTACTTATTTTGACACATAAAAGCCAAAAATAAAGAACTAAATAAGCATTCCATTCAAGGAGCCAGGAAAAAGACAAAAATAAAATTAATAAATAAGGAAAAGTAGATACCTATCAAACAAAGTAAAGGAACTCAATTAAAAAAAAACCTAATTGTTCTCTAAAAAAAAAACAAACACTATTTTATAGGAAATCAGAATTGTTCATTAGTCAAGGAAAAAGAGGTGATGAGATTAGGAATAATCATAACTATAAATATGGAGGACACATTTTTGAATTATGAGAATATGATATTTAAAAACCTGGAGAAATGTGTGATTTTTCTAGGAAAAGTTAATTACCAAAATTTCTTCAAGGAGAAATAAAAACTCTGAATAGGCCTTATCCTTTAAAAAGTCACCATAATCTAGGAAAGTTGATTAATCAGTTCTACCAACATTTCAAAGAACGGGCAATGTTCATGCTATAGGAACTGTTTCACAGTGTGGTAGAAGACAGAAGCTTTCCTAACTCATTCTACAAAAACAGCATAACCCTTGACACCCAAACTCAAGGGGAATCTCAAAAAAAACAGAAACTGTAGTTCAGTCTATCTCATAAGTAAAGATGCAAAACTACATATAAAACTTTATCAATTGAATGAAGCACTATGTTAAAAGAACAGTGCTTATAATCAAATATACTTCATTGCAAGAATTAAAGAAATTCCAATGTCAGGAAATCTATTAATATAACTTACTACATTAAACAGGTTAAATAGTAAAGGAAAAACAAATAAAATTATTTCAATAAATGCTTAATAGCACTTAATAAAATTCAACATGAATTCCTGACCAAACCTCTTAAAAAATCTAGGAATATAATAATATTTCCTTAAACTTGATAATTTCCTGCATGTCAGAAACCTACAGAAGACATCTACAAATGGTATAAAACTAGAAGCCTTTGTTTATGTACCAAATAAAACAACAGACCTATGAACTGCCAGTATTCAGTATTTATCAGGAGTTCTCATGTATTGAAATAAAGGATGAAGGAAATGTTATTAATATGAAGGGGATAAAATCATGACTATACTTACAAGTAGCTATTATTTACAACAATCTAGAAAAGCCAGGATCTGGCTCTAATAATGTTTATGAAGGTGGCCAGAGACAAAAATCAATATGGAAAAGTCAAGAGCCTTCCTCAACCCACCTCAAGAATGACTCATTAAAAATGTAATCTAAAAGCCGGGCGTGGTGGCGCACGCTTGTAATCCCAGCATTCGGGAGGCTGAGACCAGAGGATCCGGGTTCGAGGCCAGCCTCAGCTACCTAGTGAGGCACTCCACAACTTAGTGAGACCCTGTTTCAAAATAAAGAATAAAAATAGGGCTGGGGGTGTAGCTCGGAGGTAGAATGCCCCTGAGTTCAACCTCCAGTACTGCAAAAAAAAAAAAAAAAAAAATGTAATCTAAAAACAAACCAACCTAGATATACAAACCTAATAGGAAGTGTGTCCCATCAATGGACAAAATGATAAAAATTTTAAAATGATGTAAAAGGAGACCTAAATAAGTTAAAAAACATACCATGTTCCTGGGTGAGAAGACACAATACTGTAAGGCTGTCAACTCCCCCAATTAATCTATAATTTCCATGCAATCCCAATCAAAATCCCAACAGGAATTTTTTATGGAACTTGACAAGCAGATTCTCAAGTTCATTTGAAAGAGAAAATGTACAAGAATAGCCAAGAGGTCTTTTAAAAAGGAATCATAAGAGAAAATCTGTCCTATCAGTTATCAAAAAAATGAAGAAAAAAAAACTCTCTTAAACTACAGTAATTAAAAGTGTCATATTATTAGGGTTTAAAAAAAAACAACAACAGACCATTGGAGTGTGGTAAGAGCAACATATGGAGATCACCGAATATTCATTTCTATTGGGTTAAGAAGCTAATGATAAAAGACAAAACCATGAAAGCTTTAGGACAAACTATTGTTCTAAAGCGAAGTTTTTAGAGGAAATACAGGCGAACTGATTTATTATCTTGGGATATTCTAAGTTGTATCCCAGACCCCAGAGTCAGAAAGGAAGATGAACAGCTTTGACATCATAAAAATTTTAAATAGGTTTTTACTGAACTATTACATATAGAAATGGTATCATCTCGGGAGGCTGAGACCGGAGGATCCGGGTTCGCGGCTAGCCTCAGCTACCTAGTGAGGCACTCCGCAACTTAGCGAGACCTGGTTTCAAAATAAAGAATAAAAAATAGGGCTGGGGGTGTAGCTCGGAGGTAGAATGCCTCTGAGTTCAATCCCTGGTACCGCAAAAAAAAAAAAAAAAAAAAAAAAAAAGAAATGGTATCATCCATATGTAGCTCAACAACTTAATAAAAAAAAAATGAAGTTTCTCTAAAATGAAATACTCCCAGTTAAATGCATGGAAGCACTCAAATCTCTACTCTAATAAAACAAAATAAAACAACAACAATAATGTGTAATTTTCTCCCATTGTACGTGGCAATATGCCTGGGGGATGCAGGTAGCTGAGGGAGTTGTTTCCTAAGATGTAATTTGGACTTTCACTACCTTCATTTTATTTAATTATTTTTATATGATACAACTTACAAGAAATGTGTGATTTTATCAAGAAAATTGGTTAAAAAAAATCCATTTGTATATAAATATGTAGTCCCATTTTAGAAGCTCACCTGCGCTGATTTTAAACTGCCTTCACAAATTCTTTGTCACTTTCCCATTTAAAAGTTGCAGCCAAATTTTGTTCCCTTTGGGTCTACGTTAGATGTAATGACACATTTCTAACTTCCAAGACTAGGTCATAAAAGATATTGCTGCCTCCTGCTTATTTTCTCTCTCTTTTTTTTTTTTTTTTGTGTGTGTGTGTGGTTCTGGGTATCCAACCCAGGGGCATTCTACCTCCGAGCTATACCCCCAGCCCTATTTTTTATTCTTTATTTTGAAACCGGGTCTCACTAAGTTGCAGAGTGCCTCACTAGGTAGCTGAGGCTGGCCGAGAACCTGGATCCTCCGGTCTCAGCCTCCCGAATGCTGGGATTACAAACGTGTGCCACCACACCCGGCTTATTTTCTCACTTGAGTCATCTGTAACAAGGGAAGCTAGCCCCCGTGTTGTGGGGACACTCAAACCTCTTATGGAGAGGTCCCAGGTGAGGAATTGACTATTTCTTCCAACAACCAGCAAGGAACGGAGGCGTCTAGCCAACAGCCACATAAGAGGCCCACCCTGGTTGCAGATCCTCTGCCCTGGTCCAGCTTTCAGATTACCGTCACAGCCAACAGCTTAACTACAAGTTTGTAAGTGAGCCTCAGCCAACAGACATGTTAGACAAGGCATGTCTGCTGTTTTAAGGAGTTACATTTTGGAATGACTAAACATAATAGCTAAAACATAATCTTTTGGTAAAGAAACATAAACCATAAGTTTTAGTTGCAACAAGGGAAGAGTAGCTCAAATCAGACTAACTCTATAAAGATAATAATTATAAACTTTGGAAAAATATTTATGTGAAAAAAATTTTAAGGAGGTTGGACAGCCACCAGAAGCAGTCAGAGGCAGGCAGGGGTTCAATTCTGGAAAGAAGGGAACCAGACTTGGGTATGATTCAAGTTTAGATGACTTTTCCTCTGCAGGAACTCCTCATTTCTTTTGGTGCAGAGAGGCTAGAACTCAATCAGGAAAGCATAATTTTATTTTCCTGATATGTCAGGGGATGGATTTGGGGGCTGGCTGCCAGAATAGCTAGAAATTGAGAGGGGAAATCTCAGAAAGGAGAGAGTGCTACAGAGGAAGATCCCTGAACTACATGTGTTTGGGAAACACTCTAAAAATTCCAGGAGGTAAACAACAGCTGGGAAGCCAAATGGGCTAAGCAGATATTTCAGCTGCTACCCACTCCAGGAGAATCAATTTAGAGGTTGAGTCTTGCTATGTTAGCACTTTTGGTAAAGATACCAAAAGAATCATGGTATTGGGATAAAAACTACATGCTTGGGCGAAGGGAATTTCCCTAAGGTTAAGGGCAAGTCTGAACAAGACCAACCACAGAAAAATGAATAATCAAGCCTAGAAAAATTGAAATTTAAATGATTGCTAGAATTAAGTTCTACAGTGTTCAGACAAAGACAATGGAATCCAGAGTTTCTACAATGTAGTATAGCAATGTCTACCATACAATAAGAAATCACTAAACATTGGCAAAGAAACAGTAATATGTGATCTATAGAGTAAAATCAATCATTGGGAACATAGAGATGATCTCAATACTAGAATTAGCATAAAAGTCTTTGAGGTTTCTTTTACGAACATGTTAAGGAATCTAAAATAAATGATAAAATAAGTGAAGATATGGGAATCTCAGGAGAGATTTGGAAATGAAAAAAAAGAGCTAAATGTTTGAAAATATAAGAGAGAAAAGTACAATATCTGAAATAAAAAAAAATCATTGGGTGGAATTAAGAACAGACTAGACACAACAAAAGAAAGGTTTAGTGAACTGGAAGACAGTATAATAGAAATCATCTAATTAGAAACACATAGAAAAAAAGGGGTCGAGGGGTTTGAAATGAACAGAGCCTCAGCAATGAGGCAAATCAAGCAATCTAACAACTATAACTGAGGCCTAAAAAGAGGTGAGAGAAAACAGAATTATAAGAAATACTGACAAATTACTTTCCAAATTTAACTTAGAAACAAACAAAAACAACCCACTACAAAACACTACAAACTCCAGGCTGGAATAATATGAAGAAAGTTATATAAAAAGACAGCTATATAAAAATTACAAGCGTGGTGGCACATGCTTGTAATCCCAGTACTTGGGAGGCTGAGACAGGAGGATCGGTTCGCGGCCAGCCTCAGCTACTTAGTGAGGTCCTGTTTCAAAATAAAGAATAAAAAATAGGACTAGGAGCGTAGCTTGGAGGTAGAATGCCCCTGGGCAATCCCCAGTACCACACACACACACACACACACACACACACACACACACAAGACATTACAGTCATAGACAAAGCACAATTAGGAGGAAAAAAAAAAACAAAAAACAAAAAACATTATAAAAGCAGCCAGAGGATCAAATAGCATTACATAAAGAGAACAGCAATAAAGATACCACTGACTCACCAGAAACTATGGCTGTGGAATAGAAGGCAATGGAATAACATCTTTGAGACACTGTTTTTAAAGTACTGATGGAAAAAGATCCAGCCAGAATTCTATGTCTAGCAAACTGAAGACAAAGATGCCGTCAGATAAAATCTGAGAGAATTTTTTTACTGCTGGGAGAGAAACTTCAAAAAACACTAAAAGAAATCCTTCAGAGCCTGGCGTGGTGGTATATGCCTGTAATCCCAGTACTGGGGAGGCTGAGACAGGAGGATTGCAGATTCGTGGCCATCCCCCCGCAATTTAGTGAGGCCTTTTGTAACTTGGTGAGACTCTGTTTCAAATTTAAAAAAAAAAAAATAGGGCTGGGGGTATAGCTCGAAGATAGAATGCCCTTGGATTCAATTCCCAGTATCACAAAAATAAATAAACAAATCCTTCAGGTTGAAGAAAGATGGAAATCTGAAGCTAGAGAAATCCAGGAAGAACACGGAACCATACACATGTAGGTAAGTATATTTCTTTTCCTAAGTATTTTAAAGTTGACAGTGTTTAAAGCAAGAGTAATAGCAATACACTGCGGGTTTATAACCTAGAAAGGAAAATGTGTAAGAGCAACAGCACAAAGAATGAGACTGAGTGTGGATAGAAATCATCTGTTTTACATTCATATATTATATGTATATTATACACAAAGCAGTACACTCTTTATTCTGGCTAGCCTGGGATAAGTTAGGCTAGCCCTTAAAATCTCTTGAGCAACATCTTAAAAAACTCCAAACAAAGACAGAAAGAGGGCTAGGTGCCTGGTCAGCTCCAGGGCATCTCAGAAAGATCCTTTGCTCAGCGTACACACACTCAGGGCAGGGGGCTCTCCTACGTCCGGAACGCTCAGAGGTTCCCCTACATAGGGTGGGACTCGAGGGAGGGGCAGGGGTCAGGGTGGCGGCCTGCGTGGAGGAGGAAGCCACTGGCTGTGACAGGGCACCTTAACCCCACACCTGCCTTCCCTCTGGCAGCCCCACCTCATGCCCGCCATCCCTCAGCAGCATGCCCCACCCCAGCTCCGGGCAGCTGACCCCACTGCGTCCTGAGCACTCCTCCAATCACAGCCCAGTCCCCCCGCCCCCGTGTCTAGCTCAAGCCACGCCCACACTGCCCCTCTCATTTCAGTGCTTGGTCCCCTACTGTTGACCCCAAAGACGTGCTGAGCTCCCGGAGGCCCCTAATTGTCTGTCATCTCTTTTTACTTCCCTTCGGCGGCAAAGCCAGAGTTATACACACAGTACGTGCTTAAAGGTGTTCCGTGCATTCATTTAAAAATATCCCTGTTGCCAGCCCTGCAGGAGGACATGCTCTTTCTCCAGAATCAGCAAAACTGAAGGCTACAACTTTGCAGGGGGCATAGAACTACGCAACAGAAGCCAGCCGTATGTATTGTGCGTCTTTCCTGGGAGGCCTGCAGGTGGATGACCTCCAAGGACTCCTCCGTGCAGTCCTCCCCACCTGCATCGCCCCAGAGACTATTCTAAGCCAGGCTTCTCCAGCCGTTTGAAGACACGCCCTCTGGGGACCTTGTTATAGTGCAGATTCTGGCGGGGAGTCCAGGACGGGGCAAGGATCCTGCATTCCTGACAGATCCCAGATGATAACCATGTCTAGGGACTTCGAGGAACAAGGCTCATACAATCCCAAAGGTGGGTTCCCCCACTCGCTTTTATTCTCTCTGAAAATCTGCAGAAGGGAGAGAGTCCAGCGGACTTAGCCCTGAGACATTGCCTGCCCGTGTGTATCTGACTTCATCCTCATAACAAACCCAGGGAAGCAGGTGCACTATAGTCATTCTCCCTGGTCTAAGTGAAGAAACGCAGGCTCAGAGAGGTTAGGTAAGTTGTCCAAAGACACACAGCCAGTGAGTGGTGAGAATGGGCTTGGTGCCCTGGTTAATCTCATTCTATAACTCCTGGGAGACTGTCTAGGGGGTCTGCGGTCATCATTAAAGGCTCCAGGGAGAACAGGCACAACTCAGTATAAATGAATACCCCAAAGGATGGAGGCCAGTTGATAGCCCCTTGTTTGTTCTAGAAAACACGCCCTGGGGGTTTAATTCTGTCATGGAGTGACAAACCACTTCAAGGACTCTGAAGGGAAAAGACAGGCAGAGAATCCTCATCAAGTAAAAGCTGGGGACCCTCTTTTGGAAACTTAAGAAATTCTCCAAGGACTGGGTGACTCAGGAAACCCCGAGCCCAACCACCCCACCTGTGCTGCGTGTACTTGGAGTGGAGGGGGGTACAGCTGTCCCCCCAAAGGCACGGTGGCAGCCATCTGGATGCACAAGTGCACCTCACTACAGAGGCAGACAGACCTCCCAGACAAGGCGGGCTGCCTCCCGCCCTCCCTCTGCCCCCACCTGCTCGCTGCGTGCTTCAGAATACTTGATGACCGAGTTGTCAGCCCCGGGCTCCCGTGGGGTGCAGGAAGCTGCTTTAGCCTTTGCTCCAAAGCCCCATCCTGGCCAGGGCGGCGGGACTGAGCAAGGTGAGCAGCTGAGGCACAGGGCCAGACCCAGGGGCGGGGGCGGGGCCTTGCCAGGCACGGAGGAGCTGACACCCTGGGATCACCATAGGAGGGGGTGCTCGGCAGCTGGTGGGGAATGCTGCGCCGGGTTCAGCAGCTCGAGGGCGTTCATGGCCCGGGCTGACTGAGCCATCAGAGATGCAGGGAAAGACAGGGACGGGAGTCTGGACATGTCTTGGGGCAGTATGACAAGTGTCCTTTGGCTAAAGCCAAGAGAGGGTAGCATTAGTGGGCCAGGACATGCTAGCCAGAGTCAGGGCCCAGGAAACACAAGGCTGAGTCTGTCTGGGAAGCGACAGGGGGCCACCGAAGGTCAGGAGCGGGAGAGAAGCGGGGTCGCCTTCGAGGAGGGCGCTCTGACGGCCGCAGGTGAGACAGTACCACGCTAGCAGGACGGCAGGAGAGGACGGGGGTGCCCTTCTGACGGGACTCACAACGGCTTCTCAGGCGAGACGGTGAGCAAGTCCTCTGTCTCCAGGCCCCAACTATTTGCACCAGCTGTGCGGGCCCCGACACAGCTCCCACGGCTGCTTCTGGCCCAGGGGTCTGGACATGAGCAGGGCCAACAGCTGACCCCTGATGACCAGCGGCTCCCCCTGGCCCTCGGCCCCGACTCTGCGCTCCTGCTCCCGGCCTTACCTCCGATCTTCGCATTGTACGCGATGCCCACGATGCAGTAAGAGTTGTTGGCCGAGGCGGCAACTTCCCCCGCACAACGAGTGCCGTGCCTGCAGCGAAGGGAACAGCAAATGAGGCCCAGGCCAGCGACCTCGAATGAGCCAGGCTCCCTGCTCGGTTCTTCTGCTGCCCCTACGCCTTTTTTTTTTTTTGGTGGTGGTATTAGGGATTGAACCCAGGAGCATTCTACCTCAAAGCTACACCCCCAGCCCTATTTTATTCTTTTTTTTTTTTTTTTTTTTTTTTTTTTTTTTTTTTTTTTTTTTTTTGCGGTACTGGGGATTGAACTCAGCGGCATTCTACCTCTGAGCTACACCCCCAGCCCTATTTTTTATTCTTTATTTTGAAACCGGGTCTCACTAAGTTGCGGAATGCCTCACTAGGCAGCTGAGGCTGGCCTCAGACCCGGATCCTCCGGTCTCAGCCTCCCGAATGCTGGGATTACAAGCGTGCGCCACCACGCCCTATTTTATTCTTTATCTTGAAACAAGGTCTCACTAAGTTGCAGAGGGCCTCACTAAATAGCTGAGGCTGGCTGTGAACCTGCGATCCTCCTGTCTCGGCCTCCCAAGTACTGGGATGACAAGCGTGTGCCACCACGCCCAGCAGAAGGCTTGCTTCACGCTTTCTGTATCCCCTGAGGTCACCCGCTTTCCCTGGAGGACGCAGCCGGCCAGGCTTGGCACAGCCCTCCCCGCCACCGTGCAAAACGCAAGTGTTTGCTTTCAGGCTGCCTCTTCCTGGATGCCTCCCCTCACCCCCAAGTCCCAGCGCCCGAGGCCCTGTGCCTCCTTCCCAACACCTGCCCTCAGCCCTGTTCATGGGGTCGGGGGCCCCCTGCCTCGGCCCTGTGTCTCCTGTGCCTATCATGTCATTGTCATATACAGGAGCAGCATCAATACCTGCCTGGCCGATGGCCCAGAAGGAAGAACTAAGTGGCACTTAACGTTCTATCCCTTGTGCTCGGCTTCCCCCGCCACTCCTGTGTCCACCCAAGCACGAGCCGAGGAAGAATGCCCTAGAGGGAGCACTCAGTAGCAGCTGGGGAAAGACGAGGAAATGACCAGGAAAATGAATTGCCTTCTTTCGTAGTAATGACCCTGTTCTCACGAAAGGGTGCCCCCTCCTGCAGAGCCCCACATCGGGGTGACTCTGAAGAGCTCGTCTTTGAGAAGTCTATGGAGATGAGTGTCATCGATTCAGATTTACAGCTGCCTTTAAAAGCAGCCCTGGGTCCACGTGTTGGCCCTCTGCAGCTCTCCCAGCCCCGCGGCTAGGGCCAGTCACAGGGTCACCGAGCTCCACGGCTCAGCTGGGATTCGATCCCGCCCTTCAAGGGTCACTGCATGGGGTATGGATCATGCTTCTCTGTTCTCTGATGTGTGACCGTGAAACAGTCCCTTTTTGCCCCAGGCGTCCTTGCTGCTGGGCCGGAAGGGCACCTTGGAACGGGAGGCAGGGAAAGCACACCCCCAGGCTGGGGCCTCAGCGGCTCTGGGGAGCTCTTCGGCACGGCAGCCCAGCCAGGCCTCCCTGCACAGCATGGTGTGTGCGTCGGGATTTTGATTCTTTTGTTTTGTTTTTAAACAGTCTGGCTATGTCACCCAGGCTGGTGTCCAACTCTGGAGGTCAAGCGATCCCCCTGTCTCAGGCAGCTGAGTATGTGGGTCTGCGGGAGGGTGATACTGCACCAGGCTTCGGCATTGGTATGTGGACCTCGGAGCCCAGTCAAGCAGGAGCTGGAACACCACAGCTGTGGTTTGGGTGTTAAATGTCCTCCGAAGCCCATGTATTAAATGGAGGTTTGGTCCTCAGGGTGCATTAAAGGGTTGGTCCTTTAGGAGGAGGAGTCTTGTGGGGGAACTATAGGCCTCTGCAGGGGAGGGGGTGCCCCGAAAGGGATTGTGCCCCCCCTTTCTTCTTTCTCCTTTTGCTGCCGGGCTGATGAGGTGAGTGTGTTTTGCTCTTTCACATGCTCTTGTCTTGACACAGGCCCAAAGCAATGGAGTCATTGGACCATGGGCTGGAACCCTTTTGTTTTCATAAGTTGGTTATCTCGGGTATTTCATTACAGTAACAGAAACTAACTAACACAGCTATGGCGAGCTATAACTAGCATGCCTGCCAAGTGCCTTGTCAACAGTGGGGAAGGAAGAAAGGGCTTTTGTCATTTTCCTCTAAATATTTCTGGAGAATGGCAAGAGCTCGGGGCGTGGGGGCAGATTGAGAGAGAAAGGTCAGGCAGTACAGCAAATGAAGCCCCAGGTCCCACTTAAGGGCCAACCTCTCTCCAAGAGATCAGGAGGCTTATGCAATGTGACCAGCCTCCATGGTTTCCTGAGCACTCACAGCCTGCATTCTCCACCTATCTTGCCTCTCCCAACAGCTCTGCGATGTGGGGTGGGGACGTTGTCGCCATGGAAAAGCTTCTAAGTCACCGTCCTGGCTTGGATCTGGAACATCCCCCAGAGTCTCAGGTGTTCAGAGGCGTGGCTTTGGGAAGTTACTGGACCCTAATTCTTCGACCTAATCCGAAGCACAGCCCGGTGGACTTCTTGGAGGAAGGAGGTCACGGGGGGCGTGCTCTGGGAGGGTTTATCCTCTCTTTCTCCTGGCTTCCCAGTCATGAGTTGAGCAGCTTTCCTCCTTCATGACCGTCTACCATTGTTCTGCTTCACCTGAGGCTCAGAGGAGTGGAGCCAGCCAGCCATGGACTGTACCTCGAAACCATGAGCCAGAATAAGCGTCTCCTCCTTTACATTGTTTATGTCTGGTATTTGGGGCACAGTGATGAACACCGGACTGACACCGACATTAAGACACCGCATCTACAGTGGCCCTCCACGTGCACAATGCTGCACAGCCGGTGAGTGGCAGAGCTGGGACTTGAACCCGGATTTGTCCAGCATCACTCTTGCCCTGGCTCATAACATCAGAGATGGAGTCGTAAATGCAGGAGAGTGACCCGTGTGCTCAGAGAGACCGGAGTGATGTCTTCACATAGCCAGTTAGGATGACGGCTAGACCTAAGGGCAATTCTTCTGTCCAAGGAGGTTGGGGAGAGGAGCAGTGCTTGTCTAACTTCCATTTCTAGCTGACCAGCAGAGGTGACACCCCTAAAGGAAGAGGCAAACTCCACAGAAGCCGCCCTGTGTCCCAGGGGTGGTGCCCAGCATGGCTTCTGACGCTTGGATAAGCCCCCAACGATTCCCCGGGCAGGTAGGGAAGCACCCGGAGCCTGTCACCTCCCCAGGGGCCCCTGGGTGGGAATTCAGCAGTGATTCTGCAGGGAGAGGACCCCAGATGCAAGGGAAGAGGGGACAGAGAGACAGACGTACTTATTTTCATTGCTGGCGTCATAGCGTGGAGATGGGTCGTAATCGTTTCCGTTGACGTCATAGCTCGCGTAGGAATCCTAGGAATTAAAGCTCGGTAAACGAAGGGAAAGGTAAAGCACGTTGCACCCCTGCTTTAAATTATCCCTGTTTTAATTCCTTCATTCCTTCTTTATGTCTGCCTTGGTGAGCACACACAGGGTCCTTTCTTTTTTTTTTTTTTTTTTTGCAGTACTGGGGATTGAACTCAGGGGCGTTCTACCTCCAAGCTATACCCCCAGCCCTATTTTTTATTCTTTATTTTGAAACCGAGTTTCACTTAAGTTGCGGAATGCCTCACTAGGTAGCTGAGGCTGGCCGCGAACCCGGATCCTCCGGTCTCAGCCTCCCGAATGCTGGGATTACAAGCGTGCACCACCACGCCCGGCTCACAGGGTCCTTTCTTACTATAACTATCATCATCTTTCTGTAGTGGTAAAACATACATAACACACAATCTATCATGTTAACCGTTTTTTTTTTTTTTTTTTTTTTCAGTACTGGGGATTGAACCCAGGGGCATTCTACCTCCGAGCTATACCCCCAGCCCTATTTTTTATTCTTTATTTTGAAACCGAGTCTCACTAAATTGCGGAGTGCCTCACTAGGTAGCTGAGGCTAGCCGCGAACCCGGATCCTCCGGTCTCAGCCTCCCGAATGCTGGGATTACAAGCGTGCGCCACCACGCCTGGCTATGTTAACCGTTTTAAGCGCACAGTTCAGCAGCATTAAGTACACCCACCACGGCCATCCTTCTCCAGAACTTTCTATCTTCCCAAACTCAAACTCCGTTCCCACAACAAGCCAACTCCCTATTCCTCCCTCCCCCCAGCCGCCGCAACCACCACTGTACTCTCTGTCTCTATGAACTGAACAACAACTTTAGGTACTGCATATAAATGGAATTATACACGTTTGCTCTTTGGTGACTGGCTTATTTCACTCCGTGCAACGTCTTCAAGGTTCATCTGTATTGTTCTGTGTGCCTGAATTTCCTCAATTGTATATTTGCATATGTATGTGTTTGCTTGCATTCTTATAATAAGAGCACTCGTATAGTTTCTTTGAAAACATATCACAAAAGCTCGCCAGTATTATTGACAGAGTCTTCAAACCCAATTCCCATGGGCTGCATAATTACCGGTCAACTGGACACAGCATGGTTTACTTAATCACTACGAGGTATGCAGGTTTCTTAGCTATTTAATGCATTTATCGTATTTACTATTTGCCGGGCTCTCACACACTTCTGTGAAGTCTTTTAATCCTTACAGATAGTGATGCTGAAACACAGCGAGGTTAAGCAACTTGCTCAAGGTCTCAGAGCTGGTAAGCCCAGGTAGAAACCCAAACCCAAGCTGTCTGGGTCCAGAACCCGTGTTTTCATTTATTATCATTTTTCTTTTTGGCAGGGGGTGACAGTGCTGGTGACACTTCGGGATAGACCCCAGGGCTTTGTGCATGCTGGGCAAGCACTCTATTACTGAGCTACTATTTTATTTTGAGACAGAGTCTTGCTAAGTTGCTCAGGCTGGCCTCAAACTTGTATTTCTCCTGCCTCAGCCTCCTAAATAGCTGGGATTACAAGCGGGTATCACTGTGCCTGGCTCAGAGCCCAGGTTTATTTAACCCCACATTTGTCCATGTAGCTGGTGTTCATATGAGGACCATTTCTGGGCATGTGCCTGTCAGTCCCTTGGTCTCCATTCCTAGACGTACGCATGACTCCTTTATTATTGGCAATAATTTAGTGCCAATTTATTGCCTAATTGAACAGGGAGTGGGAGAAAATGACAACATACTGCTTTTTAAAAATTGTATCAGCTGGGCGTGGTGACACACTGTAATCCCAGTACTTGAGAGGCTGAGACCGGAGGATCCGGGTACACGGTCAGCCTCAGCTACTTAGTGAGGCCCTCTGCAACTTAGGGAGACTCTGTTTCAAAATAAAGAATAAAAAAAAAAATAGGACTGGGGGTATAGCTCTGAGGTAGAATGCCCCTGGGTTCAATTCCCAGTACCGTAAAAAAAGAAAAAAAAATTGTATCTACTTAATAACTGGCACGGTTGAATACCTTTGCACGTCTGCTCCCAGTCTTGACTTACATAATTGGGGGCCAGGTCCGGGTGATTTCTCTCAATGCCATCGTCAAGGATGGTGACCACCACGTTTTTTCCTGTGTAGCCCCTCTTCCACGCCGCCTGGACATTCATTTCCGACCGGCAGCGACTGTTCTTGTCGCCACAGTGCTGTATGTACGGAAGACACAAAGCCCGGCGCTCCTGAGCTACACGGGGCACACCTCGCCGACCCGCAGAGAGGTGACCCCACTTAGCAAGCAAGCCGGAGGAAAGGCAGCCCCTGTCTCAGCTAGCCGAGCCCTCTTCCTCCTCCCAGACCCAGGAAGAGTGAACGCCAGGCTCCCCTGGCCTTTTCTGCACTTGGCAATCTGCCTGTCATTTTTTAGGGGGCGAGTCCCCACCATCCAATCAGGTCTGCCCTCAAAGAACCCTCCCTGGACTTTCACATAAGTTCAGAAAAAGAACCACAAACCCATCACCCCTTGAAGAAGATGCTCAAGAAGAAAAAAGTGCGTCTTTCTGGAGTTGCCCTGGCAATTGAGCTTGGCTGGGGGAAATTAACCCGTGTCACAGACCCAGCACTGCAAATTCCCCAGGGCAGAGGGTCCCGAACCCCTCTACTCACCATGTACCACATGTTGGACCAGATGGGGTCGTTGAAGTAAAGGGCATGAGGGTCGCTCTGTGCCTGTCTCTTCACCCGGCGTTTAACTTCTTGTTGTTGAAGCCATTTCACCTGCCAGCAAGAGATTCGGTTACTAGTATATTTAAAGTGATCTCTTGATTTTATGAAGCATCTCTCTGGCTGCTACAGGTTTCTTTGTGCAAGAATAGCAGGTCATAGTATAGTAAGTGTGTGTGTGTGTGTGTGTGTGTGTGTGTGTGTGTGTGTGTGTGTGTTACTATACTCACAGCCCTTTTTTATTTTTTATTTTGAAACAGGGTCTTGCTAAGTTGCTAGGGGTCCCACTAAGTTGCTGAGGATAACCTCAAACCTGCAATCCTCCTGTCTCAGTCTCCCAAGTACTGGGATCACACGCATGTGTCACCACACCTGGCCAGAGTAGAAGTTTGGGATGGTGTGCTCCAAGGAGAGATGGTCTTCAAAGTGACCACATTTGGAAAAATGACTACTGATTTGTTACATGTGGAGGGAGAATAATACCACACTGATAGATTTTTGAAAATACCAAAAAAATGGATCCTGTGATGTTATCAAACAATTGACAAGTAACCCTTGCTGGAAAAAAAAAAGAAAGAAAGAAAAAAGGAAGGAAAGAAGGAAGGAAGGAAGGAAGGAAATAATTTGATCATACTGTTTTCAGTGAAGACATGAATAAGTAAATATGATAATCCATATATAAGAATTTCTGGCAGCCACTAGAAACACTGTATCAAAACATGCAGGAAGAAAATACAGCAAAATATTCACAGCAGCAACTCCTGGGTGTTGACACTACTGCTAATTGAAACATTTTAAATCACTTTCAAGGTTTAGCTGGGTGGTTGGCCTCCCTGGTCTTTGGTCTGTAGCCTGGAGACCGCTGTGCATTGTCAGGAGGGCTCGTGTATGCACCGTGTGTACACAGCTCTGCGACCAGCGCCTGGCGCACAGTCACCACTGTCCCGCCCTGTGTGCACGTTCTTTCAAGGTGGAGGAGCTCGATCAGTTTCCAAGGATCTTGAGGAAGCATTCATGGGAGCAGAAGCATTTTCTTTGACCCTGTGTACGGGTCCTACCCAACCCCGTAGTGCTAGAAGCTAGGGTTCAGCCAGGGTCGGGGCCCAAGATTGGCGGGGGGAGGAGGAGGAGGAGGAGGAGGAGGAGGAGGAGGGGGAGCACGCAGGCTCTGCTGGCAGGCTGTCTGGAGGAACTAGCACCAGCTGGGAGAAGGAAGAAGAGAGGCAGGGAGGAAGAGAAGGAGGAGGAGGAGACTCGAGGTGACTTGGAGGCTGCTGTACCGAGGCCCGGGACCCCAGGCCGGTCCTGGAAGCTCTGTCAGCTGTGGCAGTCAGGTGTTGCTTGAGGCTGCCAGGGCAGGGAGTGTAGGCACACACCAGCCAAGGGGAACTTTCCTTTTCTTCTGTCTTAGCCTCAACTTCCCCAGTGTCCTGAGGGAGGAGAGCAGGGCACCCCATATGTTGCTTCACAGGGGTGTGGATTCATTTTTCTTTTTTTTTTTTTTTGCGGTGCTGGGGATGGAACTCAGGGGCATTCCACCTCTGAGCTACACCCCCAGCCCTATTTTTTATTCTTTATTTTGAAATGGGGGTCTCACTAAGTTGTGGAGGGCCTCACTAAGTAGCTGATGCTGGCTGCAAACTCGGATCCTCCCGTCTCAGCCTCCCAAGTACTGGGATTACAAACACTCGCCCCCACGCCCGGCTTAGGATTCATCTTAAAGGCATCCTTGGGGTTCAGAACAAAATGTTTGGAAAGCAGTCCCAGAGCCTGTCCTACCACAGATGTGATTTGTCTATAAAATACCCAAAGACCAGGCTCCTTGAAAACAATGCTCAAAATCAACTGTGGGTTAGACACCTTAGGAACGAGTCCCAGAAAATTTATAAGGCCACTGATAGATACTTCTACAGAAAATAAAGCCACCACATGAGATATTCTGTTCATAACACCTATCAACGGCCCTTTTCAGCTTCTCCATCTATTACTTCTGTACTAGAAAAATTTTACCTGGTTTAAAATACCTAGGATGATATTTCATAATCCCCTAGACATCCGGTTATAAAATGCAGCAGAATGGAGACTCCTCATGGCTTCAGACCCCCTGGGATATTCCATCCCCGTGGCCAGGCTGAGCCCTGGACTTACAGCTCACCCTAATACCTCCAGTGCCTTCTGACTGCCGTGCTGGCAGGCCACACCTCCACTCAGACAAGGAAGTGAACTCGGCTCTTCCAAGACCAGGTGGGTGGCTCCCCCAAAACAATTAGGTGACATGAGAAAGCATAGTTCCAGATGTCATGGATTTGTGGCTTAGTGGAATGAGAGTTTGGGCATCCCAGTTCCTGATGTTTGCTGGGCTCTGGGGAGAACCCCAGGCCAGCACTGGATGGTGGGCTGAATCCCATCAGGTCCATAGCATGCTTTGGGGACCCCTAATGGCATGAACACAGCACCCCCCCCAACCCACTGGCAACAGGCCTGCTCATTCTACGTCTCTGACCATGAAGCAAGATGGGGCCAGGCCAATGGAACTGCATCTGATAGACATTTGCCATTTGTAGGGTTTCTGCATCCCAACTTTATGGAGATGAATCCAGGTGGGCAGCATGGTTGCAGGGGCCAGTTTAGCCCAGCTGTCCCCTGGTCCTTTCCAATCGCTGCCTTGCTCTTCACCCAACCCTGGGAAACCACAATAAGGTCTCCCATCTTGCTTCCTGTCCAACACAAAGAACAAGGCAGTGTCCAGATCCACCACCCAGATTTCTCTGGATAGTGGACAATGATACGTTGAGTGCTTCTGTGTGTCTGGCGCCAGGTTCGGGGAAGAAAGGCATGAATATACCTGGTCCTGATTCAGGACCAACGCTTTCACCCTGGGTCTAAGCTCAGAAGCAAACCTCTGTTCTACATGCCCCTCAGGTTGGAACCCAGGCACCACCTGGTCACTCTCGGAGCCTAGAGGTGTGCCAACGGCCCCCAAACCAGGTGACCAAAACTTGAACTCTCACATCAAACCGAGTCGGCACCTGTCTGTGATAAAGGGGTGTCCACCCTCACACTGGCACGTTCAAGGAGTCTCGTTATGTCTGGCGGTAAAATTTTTAAGAAGGGACTACATCACAGAGGGTCTCTAAGCGTGTGCCATGCAATTAATTCCTCTATAGAACTTGCAAACAAATGGGGAACAGTGAGAATGGAGGGTAGAAGGGGAATTTGACTCTTGGGCTATTTCACCCCGTGTCCGTGATTATCTGTGTTAGGAAAACTAACATGAGAGTCTCCGTAGGATCCAAATAGGAAGTCAGCCCTAATGCTTCTCTGGCAGTGAACTTGGACTGTCGCTTCTCACTGCAGCTTCAATCACGGCCCATTCCTCACGGGAGAGGGAAGGTGCCTCTCTCCTGAGGGCACCTCGTAATGTCTGCGTGGTATGTTCAGACTTGAGTTTTGTGAAAAGTGTCTGAGAAGACATCACAGGAGTGCATGTTGGTCCACCTTTCAAGGTCGTAGACTTATTACTTGGAAAATAAGTCCTAAACTCTAGTCAGTCTACGAATCAGTGAGCTTGGCCCTGTGTGTGCTAGAATGAATTTGGGGTTGCTATGACTTGGAAGTGTCCCCCCAGATGGCTGCCATCAGGTGAAAAGGCTTCCTCTGCCACATGTTCCTGTCATGATATATACTATGACCCAAGACAAGAGGGCCAAACAACTATGTTCTGAAACTCAGAGCCCAAATAAACCTTTCTTCTTTTTAAGTTGATTTAGCTCAGCCATTTGTCACAGTGACAGCAAGCTGACCATCACAGGGGTGATTCGAGTATCCTCTGCTGCCCCACTGCCTACATGCTCCTCCTGGATAGGGTCTGCGCTCTGTTCACCAGGTAATGGTGACATACAGCTGGAGCTCACTAAATGTTTCCTGAGAAATGAAGTCACACTTCAGATTTTAAATATGTTGCAACCACGAGCAGGCTTTAATTCCGAGTTGAAAATGTGACCAGGTCTTAATGACTCCTGGATGACACTTGCTGGCTTCTTTATGCATTATCAACTCTAAGAGATCTGTGGCAAGAGCAAGGTTTCTGTGCCAAATGTCACTTCTAGCCCAAACACAAGTCATAACGGTTTACAAACCTATATAAAGTATCCCGATTTCTTTGAAGTTATAGTTTGAAGATGGAACTTTATTCTGACCCTTTTCCTTCTATCCATTTTCTGTCTGTTTCTTACTAAACATGTATCATACTTCACTTAGAAAGTTCATTGCTAGCCGGGCGTGGTGGCGCATGCTTGTAATCCCAGCATTTGGGAGGCTGAAACGGGAGGATCCAGATTCGAGGCCAGCCTCAGCTACCTAGTGAGGCACTCCGCAACTTAGTGAGACCCTGTTTCAAAATAAAGAATAAAAAATAGGGCTGGGGGTGTAGCTCGGAGGTAGAATGCCCCTGAGTTCAATCCCAGTACTGAAAAAAAAAAAAAAAAAAAAAAGAAAGAAAGAAAGTTCATTGCTCTGGGAAAGAGAATTCTAGACATAAAGAAGGCTTCATAATCTCGAGATTACAAGAATAGCAACATTGTGGTGTGCGTGTGTGTATGCCAGCACTCTGACACTGAACTGCACCCCTAGTTCTACACTTTTGTAGCATATGCCCTCTTCCAACTCTTCTTAGAAGTCAAGTTTAAAGTTTGCATCTCTGGAATGTTCTCCTGTAGCTAATTCAAGGTAAAATTCAAGCGGCTTATAGGGAGACAACATAAACGAGCAGAGATCAGGGAGGAGGAGCCCCGTCGGGGCCTTGGTGAACCGCCTGAGGGGTCCAGGGTTTTCAGTGCTACTGAGCTGTAAATATGTCCGAGCGGCAGCCTGGGCCACTGGGCACTCTGTCCGACCAGAAGCCCACCTGATCTATTGGTCCTGGCTGCGTCAAGTGAAAAATAGGGTGTCTGGAAACTTCCTCCCATAAAACACTGCCACCAACGAGAGCATGCAATCTTGCTAGCGCTGCACTCACAGCCACCGTGTGAGCAGGGGCTGGAGGAGGCTGGGCGGGAGAGTGCTTTCCCGGCATGACCAAGCCCTGGGGTCCATCTCCAGTACCCAACGCCCCTGAAAAAAGCCCACTCTGTGCCTTCCAGCCCGTCCTGGCTCAGAAGGACCCTTCGGTGGCTTCAGAAGCGCCAGGAAGTTCTTGTGAGCTAGAGATTCCTAAAAGGAGGGCCCAGAGGCTTTATCCTGGACAGAGCTAAGGTGACAGAGACCCCCGAGGGTCCTATACACAGCACAGGGGAAGGGCATTCGGCCGAGCTGTCATGCTGCTCAATGGCCTTCAGTGCCCGCTGGCTGGTCTGCTGAGCTTCCTGCAGCTTCTCCACGCACAGCTACATCCGGAGCCAGGAGACGGCGCCTGCAAGCTCTCTTCTTTCTTTCCCCCTTGGCTTCATAAAGCGAAGGCCAGTTTATCCTGCCACTGTGAAAGGACAGAGAGAGTCCCCTGCGCCGAGCCAGCCCTGACCGCACACCAGGAAGTCAGAGGCCGCACCCCCTGGCACCCAGGAGCCACCAGATCCCAGATCCCCCTCCAGGAGAGAACAATCGTGCGAGGAGTGCTCTTGAAAATAAAGCCACTTGCTTGCTTTCTCTGTGTGGGAGGTCGGGCACCCTGCCTGGGCCTTCGCCTCCAAACTGTAAAAGGGGGGTGGCATCCGCCAGCCCCTCTCTGAAGGCCTTCCAACTCAGCGGTCTGTGACGCTTAGGTCTCCACTTGGCACCGGGTGCCCTGAGCCCCTCGCAGGGCCCCCACCCAGCCAGCAGAGGAGCTGAACAAGAAGGCTGAGTCGCAAAGACAGAAAATCAGTGACAGCGATGGTCGAAAACCTCTTGCCTGCCCCCCGCCCTGGGGAGGAGCCAGCTGAAGTTCTGGGAACCATGGGTATCATCTGGAAAATGATGTGGCCATGAGGGTAAGATTCTATTTTTCCTCTGGAGGGAAAGAGAAAGACAGAGACAGAGGCAGAGAGAGAGAGGGAGAGAGAGAAAAAGAGAGGGAAAGAGAGAACATCCATGGCCTTTATCGGCTCTTCAAAGGGCCTGTGGCACCATGTGGGGCAGGACCACAGACGTAAGCTTGTTTCATGGAGGTGGACAGGGTCCCTGGGCACCTGCGAGCCCTGGACACTGCTGCTGTCCTCCTCCTGAAGGACAGGGGAAGACCTGCCATGAGCGGGCAGCAGGTAATCGGCATCATCAGCGCCGGTCTCAGCCACCCAAGTCCACCCCTGGCCTTGCGCCTTGAGGTGTGTGTATGGGGGCGTTGCCAGTTGCTATGGTAACAGCACAGCCAGAGCATGGTGGGCTAGGGTAGTCTAAGGAGGGAGGGAGAAGTTGAAGAACTCCAAAGGAAAAGATATTCTAATTCAGCCGCCCTCTTCCCCAAGGCAACAGGAACCCTGACCTCGCCCCCACCCCTTCTACGAGGTCAGCCACGACTGAACCCCTGGAGACACCATTTCTTGCCCTCTGTCCAGAACACCCCACTTTGCTGTCAAAGGAGATGACTCTCTCTCTCTCTCTCTCTCTCTCTCTCTCTCTCTCTCTCTATATATATATATATATATATATATATATATATTTTTTTTTTTTTTTTTTTTTTTTTTTTCCTGTGAACTTTGGAAATGGGATAGTGGGTGTAAATGCACTTTGGGAAATTGAAACCATTCACTTTTTGTAACTAGATTCTCATTTTGCCAAAAGGAGCCAGAGGCACCTTTCTCCTCACCACCTGCCCCTCCCCCACTCCCGGACAACAGAGCTGGCGGCCATGGCCCAGTCTCATCATCGTTTGGGCTGGTGTGTGTCCCTTCCTGCATACTTGTGCTCAAGTCCTAGCATTTGCATTCCAAACGCAGAATGTGTCTGCATTTGGAGATGTGTGTGTGTGTGTGTGTGTGTGTGTGTGTGTGTGTGTGTTGCTGGGGATGGAAGCCAGCACTTCACACACCCTAGGCAAGTGCTCTACCACTGAGTCACAGCCCTAGCACCCCCCGAGAGACAGCCTTTCAAGCAGTAATTGAGTTAGGGTGAGGTCATGAAGGTGGGCCCTCATCCAATCTGACTGGTGTCCTCGGAGGAGGAGGAGATCAGGACACAGCTGCTCCGGGAGACCATGTGAGGACACTGTAGGAACGCAGCCATCTGCGAAAGGCCTCAAGAAACCAACCCTGCGACGCCCCTGTCGCTGTGAGACAGCGCTTGCTATGGCTGCCCTAACAGCCAGGAAGTCCAACCCTGGTCAGCAAGCCCGACGGCCAGCCACACTCAGTCCTTCTAGCTTTTGTGAACTCAGGCTCCCATTAGGGTTTTCATTATGATTTAACCAAGGGAAGCCACATTGTCTAAAATATTTACATAGAAAGAAGCTGCTAAGCAAAGAGTAAGAGATAGAACTAGTACACGTGAGCTAATCGGGGAACTGAGGTACATTTCTGTAAGCATTTACGAAGCATCGCTCTGCTATTTTCTGGGCAGCTGCAGAGCCCGTAAAGGAATAAACACAAACAGGATGTGGCGTTGGCCCTCAAGCACCTCATTCTGCACTGGTAGGAGATGGGCTCGCCAGCTTCTAACTCCAAGCTCCTGGTCACCTGCGCACCAGGTGGCGTTGCCTTTCATCCCCTCTCCTCCTGTCTGGAATTGTGGACCTGCTCCCGGGCTTGCTGGTCCAGGCCTCGCAGGAACCCGCGGAGACTCCCCTGCCAGCCCTGTCTCTGTCACTGACCAGGTCCCAAGAGAACTGAACTGGCCCTTCCATCTCCACCAACCTCGGCTGTGCGCCCCCAGCCCCGGGCGGAATCGAGAATATAAACATACACCAGCTGGGGAGCGCAGCCCAGCCTGAGCTCGCAGGGAGCGGGCTTCCCGGTAGCAGGAATATTTGAGTCGAAAGGGGAGGGTGAGGCGCAGTCTGTGAGAGGCTGTGCAGGGGAGGGGCGCTCCCGAGGCCCCCGTGCTGGGCTCGGGGCCAGACCACGAGCGGCCGGGAGGAGGACATGGGAGATTCTAGGGGCAGCGGCACCAGGCGTGTCATAGGATTCCTTGGGAGGGAGCAGAGAGAAGGTGGGTGGGGAGCCAGGACATGTGCAGGGTGCCTCTGAGGAGAGCAGCATGGGGGTCCAGGTGGGAAAAGACAGGTGCTTGGCCCAGGCCGGAGATCCAAGCGGTTTCGGTGAACACTCCTTGCAGAGACCGGGGTGGGGTCAGAGACGGTCACCTGAGCTTGGGGTGTGCTGACTTTGAGATGTCTTTGGGATACTTGAGAGGAAATGCCAAGAGCGAAGGCAAAATAATAAAACACTGCTCTTTAAAGGTACATGCATGTGCGTGTATGTGTGTGCGTGTATATGTATGTGTCTCTGTGTGCATATGTGTGTATATGTGTGTGCCTATATATGTGTGTATGTATATATGTGTGTGTATGTGTGCATATGTGTGTGTATGTATGTGTGTATATGTGTGTGGATGTGCATATATATACACACATATATATTTGTAAACTGGTATAAATACAATACATACATATATACATATATATGTATGTATTTGTAGTACTGGGGAGTGAACCAAGGTGGGTTCTTAACTACTGATCTGCATCCCTGTGCCTTTAATTTTTTTTTTTTCTTACGAAGTAGCTGGGGCTGGCCTCAAACTTGCGATCCTACCATCTCAGCCTTCTTAGGGCCTGAGATCACAGGCGATGCACCACCCCGCCCAGCTTAAGGCATATTTTAAAAACCAAACTTTATCAGTTGAAAGTAGCCAGGCCCCTAGAACCAGGTGGGTTAGGCTGCAAGTATGGCGAGCCGGCTCACCCCTGTGGTCCGTGGCCCAGGACGGCTGGCTGGGATGGCCAGGACCCCTCCCTCCCCACAAGGCAGATGCGTTCTGGGCGGCAGGCTGCCCCCGCTCCCAGCCCACACCACCCAGTCCATCAACCCCCGAGACCAATTCGGTCACTCGCTGTCTCTGTGTTGCTGTTTGCCAGGAACTCCTTGTTTGTTTGCACTTTGAATGGCTCCAGCACACAGGACTGTCAGATAAAGTTCCATCTGTGGTTAATGGAAAGGTCTACTTAAAGGTTGCATCATTGCTGGAAAGAAACCTGAGCTTTGATTAAACTCTGGGGGCAAAGGGCTGACCTACAAAACAGAATGCCTACCCGGCTCCTGGAAATCATTTTATTTTTCGACTTTGGGGTGGTAAAGTACTAAAATAAGAAATCAAACTGAGGGCTCCCGGAGCCCCGGAAGGAGCCACCAAGGGCCTCCCAAATAGCATCTTTAGCCTTCCATTCCTATCATCCATCTGGCTGAGAGCCGAAGGGAAGGAAAGGGCTGAACCTGAGTCATCGCGCTAAAATGTAAGGTTTGGAAGACACGGGCAGCAACGTCTAACTATAAGCCAGCTTGGAATGGAATCAGAACAAGTAATTTAAAAAAAATTTGCGGGCCCTTTCAGCTATTGGCTGATGCGTCGGTAACATCCACCCTTCTCCAGACTTTTGGCAAAAGAACAAGTTAAAAACAAATGCTTTCAGTTCACTGCCTTGACAGCCCGTGGAAAAACCCAGGGACTGATATGGCGTACCGAGAACACTCGGGCTGTTCTCCCTAGGGTAGGGCTGATCAGAAAAGCAATCTGAGCAAAATGGCCCTTTTCAAAGATGGCTACAAAAAAAAAAAAAATCAAGTAATTAAGAATGCATGAAAAATGATGGCACCAGGTTAGCACAGGATCCGTGTAAAAGGATGCTTAGTAAGTGTGTAAATGTGTGTGTGTGCATGTGTGTGATTAAAGAAGAAAGTCCTCCTTCCATCCTTGTGTTTTGTTTGAGCAAATGGACACTTTATCAGTTTTTATATGACGCTGGGGTAGGACCGTAAACTCCAACACTTATCAAAGCACTTTTATACATTAGAGACGAGGGCTAATTAAAATCAAGTACCATCTGCATTCGATTGAACTTTATCCTAAGCCCTAGAACATTCATTTCCAGTGTGGTCATCCCCCACACAATGGCAACTCGACATTCCAACGTCTCTGAATAATACTAAATCATCTTCTCTTTTTGTTAATAATATTAATTACACATCTCTCCAAGATGGGAAGGTGTCACAGAAGGACCCGGCTGGTGTAGGAAGAACGGTTTGGAAGCACTGCAATAAAAGATGACACTAAACACTTACATAAAGCGGCTAATTTCACCAAATATTTAATTGGAATGATGAGGCAAAGTAAATATTCATCAGGCTGGCAGTTAATTGATTTGGTTCGCCTTAAAACCAGACTCATGTAAACAAGAGGTATTTCAGCTGCGATGCGGAATTCATAATTGCTTCAGATGTCTATACGCCTTCCCTGGGGCTAAAACTTTAATTAGAACTGTGGGACACGTCAGCCAATCACGTGCCGGCTCCCGGCAGGGCTGGGACGGCCCGGCTGTTTACCTTTTTTTTCCCTCTTTCTTCTTTATTGGCAGGATGCTTTGATAGCAGCCCTGCCAGGAGCTTATTAAGAAACTATATAAAAGGGATTTTTTTATTCAAAAAAATTTAACTGCCAGAGCCTTTGCCTCGGAAGTCTCTCTCTCCTGTTTCCTTCAAGGGCATGACTGATTACTGAGAAGACTTTGCCCTCACACCAAAAGTGAATATAGTACTTTAGACGCACCTAAAATGAATCCACAGAGCAGCCCAGACCCTGCCTAGGAAGAAAGGACTGAGGCACGGTTGAGCTCCCGCCCTCCGTGCAACCCGTCCCTGCTACCTACATGGACGGCTTGTGCCCAAGTCGCCCTCCCCAGCTAACGCCACTCTGCTGCGGGCTCCCCTGTGCAGAGACCTCCGAACTGCACTACCTTCCCCCACTGAAAGGGAGGGAAGAGCGGTTCAGTTGAGCACCTTTAAAAGTTCTCAAACTTGGTCACCCAAAGCAGAGGATGTAGACCAACACAGAGTGAGTCTCCCAATTTCGACTCTGCCATCAATCTACACACTGAGAAACAGCTTCCTTCTTGGAATACCCCGAGGACAAGGACCAAGAGATGCCCGCCCTCCCTAGTCCCCTCGCAGAGCACGCCTGCACAAGGGGCTTCCTGACGCCTACGAACAGCCTGCCCCTGGCCCTGCCCTGCCCCTACCCTGCCCTGCCCTTGCCCCTACAAACGGCAGCTCCGACGACAGCAGAGGAAGAAGGAGCTTGATGTCTTCCCAAGACAGATGGAATTGCTTGCTAAAGTGAAACTGGGCAGGAGCAATGCAGCCCCTTCTTCCTAGCTTAGGATTTTCTCCGCGATGGCAGATCTTGGGCCGCTTTCAACCTCCTAGAACCCACACCTCTTTCACGTGACTGTGTGCACAGAGTATCCATGCTGCTCTGTTTTGTACTGACCCAAGCACCGGGTCTGCTTGCCCTTCTCCAAGTGCCCCGTTCTGAGGGTCTGAGCAACTGCAATCTGACTTTGCTTCCTTCTGGGAGAAAGTATCCTGGCCCCTTTGAAAAACATTCCTTAGTCAGGCATGGTGGTGCAGGCCTGTAATCCTAGTATCCGGGAGGCTGAGACGGGAGGATCACAAGTTTGACGCCAGTGTTAGCAACTTAGGGAGAGACTCAACAACCTACTGAGACCTTGGTTCAGACTAAAAAATGAAAAGGGTTGGGGGTGTAGCTAAGAGGTAGAATGCCCCTGGGTTCAATCCCGGAGAAGGAGATTGAGAAGGAGGAGGAGGAGAAGGACGAGGAGGAGAAGGAGGAGGAAGAGGAGGAGGAGGAGAGCAGAAAACAATTTTTTCCCTTTCCAGGGTGTGAGCACAAGTAGCTATAATCATAGTAGCACCTTATAATTAGGTGAGATGAGATATGTTAAAATGCCCAAGCACAAAAGAATCCCTCAGTAGACATCACATTTCTTTGTTTGCTATGAAGGAATAATGGGATTTGTAGAAGGTTTTACATCGATCTATCTCTCTCTATCTATCCATCCACCCACCCACCCATCCACTCATACAATGACTTCAAGAATGCTTTGAAGACCTGCTGCCTTTCCACAGCCCACTTAGATGAGGGGGCTCCGCGAGGACTACTTCCTCCTCGTGTGCTTCGAATCAGAACATGCAACAGAGACGTTCCAGAGATGGGCACTTCAGTATACTGCCCAGGGATGAACTGCCTTTCCCACCCACCCCCAGTTCTGTCAATAAAAAAGAAGACATGCTTAGGGCAACACCAAGAACCCAAAACCCCATTCTTCCATGGATATGTAATTATAAATGTTCTCTGAGAATCACTGAAATCATTTGGTACAGAAGTTAGGGTCCCAGACTAGCATTTAACATATTGATTTTTTTTTTTTTAAGAAAAGAAAAATCTTCTTTCGTTGCAATAAAATTTTCTCAATCCTATAGCAAGAGAAACTAAATACAAGTGTTTAATCATTTAAACAATTTGAGGGAAAAGTAACACATTTCTTTTAAGAAGCGATGATTTCCATGTTTGAAACTATGGTTTAGCAATGGTCACATTTCTTTGGGGGCTGCTTCTCACAAGAACTTCATTTTCCCTTACATATCATTGTGAAATATCATTATCCTGTGATATGTCACATATTTTTCTATTTCTGGCTTCATTTTCAGCCACTTCTGTCACCAGCTCCACTGGTCTGCTGTGGGTAGAGCCAGCCACATGGCAGGTATGCCCCAAAATACCCGCTGAATGAAAGGACTCATCAGAGCCTCCCTGGGCCATCTGAAAAGGTCAACCTTACCAGGTTACCTGTGGATGAATATGGGCCAAAAATTAATTTCTAATCTATACAGAAAGGAAGTATACTCAACCACTCCAGTAGCCTCTTTTCAAATTATATTTGTTTTCATCCCAAACAGAGATCACATAAATTTTTAAGGAAAAAAAAATGGTATACTTAACCATCCCAGTTTTTAAATTCGTGGTAGCCATTAAGATATAGCATCCATCTGTCCCATGTCTAATTTTATCATTAAAATGCTTGCTTAAATTGCCTACTGTTTTTGTTTTGTGAGTACGATTCACAGACATATCTCCTGTAGTTACTGTGTATTTTGCTGATTTTTTTAATATCAAGAGATCTACCTTCACATGAATGTTACTTCCAACTAAGGAATTTACATTCTTAAGCCTGACAAGAGATCCAAATATTTGGAGCATTCAGAAAGTCTGATAAGTTGCTACACCTACGTCTTATTTTATTCAAAGTAGATATGAAGGCTGGAGTGGTGTTACATGACTGTAATCCCAGTTCTTGGGAGGCTGAGACAGGAGAATCACAGGTTCAAGGTCAGCCTCAGCAACTTAGTGAGACCTTGTTCCAGAACAAAAAAATAAAATAGGGTTGTGGGTATAGCTCAGAGGTAGAATGGTCCGAGGTTCAATCCCCAGTACCACCACCACCACAACAAAATAAAACCAAAGTAGATATGGGTAACTGTTTACAGAATTACATTACAGTAGAGACACCGCCATTTTTAGGACCACAGACCCAAATGCTCAAGTCCTTAGGAAAGCATTCTTCCCGTGTGTACCTGAGGGTCCATTCTGAGGAAGTTATGAGGGCCTCTGCTACTCAGGGTTGATCTCTTAAAGGTTTTACTATGATAAAAATGGTAGTAATCTTCCAGGTTTCCAATCTGCAAAACAAGAAGCAGGATATCACCCGTTAATACAAACATCGTCAAAAGTTTCCTTCCCACAAAAATCTTCCCCTCATCTGAGAGGCTTATCCTGCGTCCAGAGGAGACAGAACCCCCCTCCCATCATGTGACCCACCTGCATTTCTGGCATCCTCAGTGTTTATGAACCGGAAAGCGGATTTAGATAGTTCTTTCTTAGATAAACAACCCTAGGTCATGTTTCTGATGAAGCACAGTCTCCATCAAATCTGGCAGTAAGTTAATATCACTTAAAGTTTGTGCTATCTTGGCCAAGTATTTGAGACATGAATTAGTGTTCATTTGGGGGGAAGCATTCCCTGAAGTAGCTAAATTGGTGTCAAGTCAGGTCTACACCAAAACATTCAGTATAAACAAACTTCGTCCTCTCCGCCCCATGGGTAAACTGAAATATCTAAGAACGAACACTTGCTCTCAAGGGCAACAAGTTAGCCAAAGAACACACACGAGCCACCTGCTGGGGGATTGGGAAGGGTCAGATGAGAACACCCGAACCCCTGGGGTGTCCCAGTTTCCTGCCAGGGGCAGTGGTTCAGGACAGATTTCAGCTTGAGGGCTGGACGGAACCAAGAGAAGCCAGGTGACCCAATCCCTGGTCATCAAGAAGGGCTGACCTGCCCTCCTGTTCTGGGAGGCCTGCTTCTTGTTTTGAGTCTCACTGGTCATAGAAACTTGCTAGACAATGTCCTCGAAAGAAGGGCTTTTGAAATGCCACATATACTGTCATGTTCCCCATCTCAGGCCAAACCACCCCCGTTTCTTTTCCAGCTTCTGATTAAAGCTGGAATTTAAGACTCTAGTAGTTCCCCCCTTATCCGTGGTTTGGCTTTCTGAAGTATCAGTTACCTGTGGTTAACCATGGTCTGAAAATATTAAATGGAAAATTCCAGAAATAAATAATTTGTGTTTTCCAGTATGTTGGTATAATTGTTCTACTAGTTATTATCATTAATCTCTTGTTGCTCCTAGCTTATAAATTAAACTTTGTCACAGTTATGTATGTTTGGGAAAAACTCCGTAGGTGCATATCTATCTGTCTGTCTATGTGTGTATATGTATACACACTATACTAGTAGCATAATATACTATATATTATACATTGCATACTATTATATATTATATGTGGTACATATATGTGTAATTATATACACTATCAGCACAGTATATGTGTATATAATAGTGTATGTATACTGTGCCGATAGTGTATATATATATATATATATATATATATATATATATATATATATATATATATATATACTACTGTCAATTTCAGAAAGAATTCACAAAACATCTTAGAACATAGCCTCTACAGATAAGGGGGACTATAATTTTACTCTAGAGCAGTTTATATACGACGATTACAAACACAGATTTTCAGGGAGATAAGCCTGGTTCAAACCCTCTCCACTATGAGCCAATGTGGCCTTGGGCAAGGATTTCCAACCAGTGTGAATCTTGATTCCTTATGCGTAAAATAGGAATCAAGCTAGCTACTTACCCCTCGGGCTTACTTAAGTACGACTAAAGTCTACCCCGAACACAGCACCCCCTGACTGTCCCTGCCTCACCACAATCGTTCTGTCTTCTCTCCTGTCCCCAACAGAGGTGACTGACCCAGGCAGAGACCTAGAGGAACTTGGATGCTATGAGTGGCCAATGCCACATCTTTGCAAAAAAGACGAAGCAGGTGTGCTAGTGAGGCCTGTCTGCCTCTTTACTACCTGTCAGCTCTCCTTTCCAGCAATCCTGGCAATCTGGCTACCTCTTGTAACTGGGGTTAGGAGCTACTCCTTTGTTTTTAAAATAAAGATGCTCCTTTTCACTTAAGCTTGCTCTGGTGTGTTTCTACTGCTGATGACCACAGAACATGAGATATTAAGATACTCAAGCACATCAAAGTAGGTATCATCTGCAGGCTGCCTAGTTTAGTGCCCAGAGCTTAGAGGGTGCTCAACGAACAGTGGCTGGTTCTGGCAGCTGGAATATTCGTTCTCGTTCTCTCTCTCTCTCTCTCTCTCTCTCTCTCTCTCTCTCTCTCTCTCTTCCCCCTCCCACAGGGTCCTCCAATTCCCTCAACATCTGGAAGGCTTTCTGTATTGGAAGCAGATGTGGGTCTACACCTAACTTGACCCTCTCCTGCTGGGCGACCTGGGCTTACCCTCTTTGAGTCTTTGTTTCCTCGTGAGACGAATAACTACCACCTTGCAGGGCTGATTGCTTCAAAACTTGAGCAAGGTGTATATGTACAAAAGAGCTTGGCAGAGCACCCGGCAGGTAGTAAGTGCTTGGTACCTGGTTTTCTGCCATTCTGATTCTTGGTTCATTTTCTGCCTCAAGATATTTTTCTGCCATAAACCTCATCATTTGGATATAGAACGTCCCCTGAAGAGCTCCGCGTTGATTCAGTTAAGTCACGAGGGTTATAATCTCATCAGTAGATATCCATTGTAATGGATTTACTGGGTGGTCACGTAGGCAGGTGAGGTATGGCGGGAGAAGGCGGGTCCCTGGGAGTGTGGCTGTAGGGACTGTGCTAGTGTCTTTGAATCCACTTGCTGGCTTGCTCTCTCTTGCTTCCAGCCTTCATGATGTGAGAGCAGAGCCTCGCTCTCTCCTCTCTGCTCCCCGTCCCCCACACACAGCCTGAGCTCAGCAGACCCGGCCTCACATGGACTGAATCCAGAATCTCCAAAAAATCTGTGAGCAAATAAATCTCCCTTCTTCTAAATTGTATGGTCAGTCCTTTTGGGTGATACCAATGAGAATGTTAGTTGAGACATTGTTTCTGCTCAATTTTTCACACCCTTGCTTTTATTTCTCTTCCTACAGGTATGTCACCTTGCTCCCTTCTACACGTGGGCACAGACTCCTGCTGAAGCATGCTAGACCGGCTTACTTAGCCGCAGAGGCGACCCTGTAAATACCCCTACAGCAGTATTTAGTCAACATATTTGATTATAAGCAGCCACCATTCCTGGGAAGCGTTACGTAATACTTGAGCTTTTCATTCGATCAAGTCAATTCTTATGCCTGGGACACAGAGAAGCTAAAAGCTGAATGAAATTTGCTGGCAAAGGAAGGAATTGATGGCAGAACTGCTGATCCTCAGCAGGGAGGCCCTGCCTGGGAGCCATGCAGGGCAGCATGTGCCCACCGGCAGCTGAACCAGGTCAGAGGCAGCCACTCCTCCCCTTCAGGCAAGCCCCAAGATCATCCAAGGCCCCTGTCTCTGGTTCTTAGCAATGACCCACGGGGTCTGGGCTGGTGGAAGCTATTCTCTTTGAGCAATCCAGGAAAGGAACAGATGGTCCCCACAAACTAACCAGGAAAACTGCCTTGGGCAGCAACAGCCAGAGCCACATCTGTTTGGACACCAATGTCCAACTCAGCAAGAGGGCCGAGGGCCTGGGAAGGGCCAGTCCCATTGCATGAGCCACACCCCTGCCCTCGCAAAAGCAGCTGCAGAAGCTGGAGCTGGACTTCTCCGCTGGAATCATGCGCCTGGCTGATTTCACTCACATCACTTTGTCCTCAAGGTCCATCGACATTGTAGCAAGCTAGCTGCAAAATAGAGCTGTCTTTGGGCGGAAGGATAGCTTCTTATTACAGATGGGGAGACTGAAGTCACAGAGGTTGAGCCCAGTGTCGTCCTGTGGGGTTCTGAAGTTCTGACCAGCCACCTCCCTGTTCTGCTCACACAAGTGACACCAAGAGTCACAAAACAGGGTTTACTATGTTGCCACACTTTTGATATGCCTGCAGGGTCAAATTGCAGAGGCTGTATGCATAAGCACAGAGGAGTCCCTCCATCCCCCTCATCCAAGAATGTGTGTTCTGGGAGCCTCAGTGGATGGCTGAGACCACAGATAATATCCAAACCTAGATATAATATGTTTTTTCCTATACATATTTACTTATGATAAAGTTTAATTCATAAATTAGACAGAGACTAACAATAATAAAATAGAAACAAGTACAATATGGTATAATAAAAGTTATTTAAGCCAGGTGTGGCAGTGAACACCTATAATCTGAGTAACTAGGTGGCGGAGACAGGAGGATCACAGGTTTGAGGACAACCTCAGCAAGTAGTGAGACTCTCAGCCACTTAGAGAGATCCCGTTTCAAAACAAAAACTAAAATAGGGCTGGGGGTGTAGCTTGGAGGCAGAATGCCCCTGGGTTCAATCTCCAGTGCCACAAAAAAATGAGTAAAAATAAAAGTCATTTAAAACTTATGAATTGTAGCTGGGCGTGATGGTGCAAGCCTGTAACCCCAGCACTTGGAAGGCTAAGACAGGCGGATCACAGGTTTGAGGTTAGCCTCAGCAACTTAGTGAAGCCCTCAGCAACCTAGTGAGACCCTGTTTCAAACTAAAAAATAAAATAAAATAGGGCTGAGGGTGTAGCTTGGAGGTAGAACACCCCTGGGTTTAATCCTCAGTACCATTAAAAAAAAAAGTACAAATTGTTTAGTTCTTGAATTTTCTATTTAATATTATTGGAGGTTGGCTGTGAGTAATGACCTATGAAGTGAAACCTCAGATAAGGAGGGACTATCATAGACAGAAAAGGCAGGAGGGCACAGCATAGCAACTTTTAAATTCAAGGTGGTCTTCTAAGGAAGCGTGCATGTGTGTGTATTTGTGTGTGCACGTGTGTATGTGTATGTGTGTGTGTGTGCTTGTGTGTGTATGCGTGTATGCGCGCACATGTGTGTGTGTGTGTGTGTGTGTGTGAAGGCACACACACATGAGCAGGGTGAAGACTTAACCCAGGGTCTCATATCTGCTGAGCACAAGCTCTCCCACTGAGCTACACTCCCAACCCGGAAACATTCTGATTTTGTTTGACATCTGCACTGATTTAGTTAAGGCAGTTGCTCCTCCCAGCTCAGCTGCCTGGCCGTCCCGGGCTGCTGTACCTCGGCAGTAGCCCGGGTCCGTGTCTGGGAGGCACTGGCTCTGCTCCAGGGACAGTGGTCACAGGCTCGGGGTACCCCTTCTCAAGCTGCTATGTGAGCAGCCTGCCTTTCCACACACAGAGAGCGCAGACTCCCAGGGAACCGAGTTGCTTTCGGGTCGTGGCATCTCCTCTTGCTTCTCCTGGAGAAGAGGCAGCACTCTTCCCACCCGGCTACTCCACGCCCTTCCTTCCCAGGCCTCCAGCTGCTCCTCGTCAGCCGATCTGCCTGCTGGTCGCAGGCGCAGTTTTTCCAAGTCCCAACATAAAATTTCAATACGTTTTTTCTGTCTTTCTTGCCCGTGGTATTTTCATGATGCATTCAGTGGAGCTAGCTTCCGACACACCACTCAAGAAAACAGACAATTTGCTGAATATCGAACAACGCTTCTGCCTCTCTACTCAGCACTGATATGTAATTTATGCATTCGGTGGTAAAACTGGCAACGTCATTAAAATGTCATTAAAAGCCTTGCTAGATGCGGAAGAGCGAGCCCGCAGTGGGGACACCCGAGTGCAGTTTAACTCCTTCAACAGGATGCTCGACTAGACATTTAAAAAAAATCTAGGTAATGTACATGCATGGTACAAAATAAGGAGGGTACCAAAGGGTATGGAGTCAGTAGCAATGAACTCAACAGCAATTCCCCTTCCTTGTCCTGTCCCCAGCTGGACCCCCCAACTTTAACCGAGTGCTCCCTAGTTCAGTAAAAGCTTTGCAATGAGGGCTCCCAGCTCAGCTGGTGAGCACCAGTTGAGCACACACCTGAACCAGGCAGCAAGCTTAGAGTTTGGATGAGTTAGGAACTCTAGGAGCGGGGAGCAGATGGGGAAACTGAGGCACAGAGCCGAGAAGTACCTTGTTGGAGTCCACACATGATGCCAACCACACAGTCAGGATTCTTAACCATCCACCTGCTGCCTCTGCCTCTTGGCACAATGGAGGCCATTGATTGCAGTGGGGGATTCCAAGCACCGTCCTTGGAACCCAGTACTCGGTTCTTTCACGGAGAGCCAAGAGCAAGCGTTCACTGTCCTTCGTTCCAGTAAAGAGCTCACGAGAGACAGGCATTGTGCTACCTCCGCGTAGAGGTTCCACAATGCTTCTGCGTGTGTTGGTGGATGTGCAAGTGTCGTATATGCACATGTATGTGCTGCGCTGTGTGGGTGGGTGCGTGTGCAAATGTGCCCATGCTTGTGTGTATGCATACACGCATACGACCATGAGTCACTTAACAGTGAGAATGCATTCTGAGAGACGTGTTGGTAGGTGTCTTGGTCAGCATCCGTGCAGCTGGACCCCAAAGGCCTGACCGCGTAACTTGGAGGAGGGAGGATTTATTTGCTCACGGTTTCCTTGGAGATTTGGGGGTTCCATTCATGTGAGGCCGGGGACCACGGATCTCAGAACATGGCGGCGGGAAGTGAAGAGAGGGAGAGCTCACGGCCTCGCTCTCACATCATGGAGGCCGGGGGAGGAGGAACCAACATATAATCCCCAAGACCACATCCCCCACCGGGACTCCTCCTTAGCAACCCAGCCCGGCTTCCAGCATTGCTACCTCGTTTCCATGAAGGGCATTCTAAATTCAAACCGCAACATCTGGCTATCTTGTTGTGAGAATATCACAGAAAGGTCCTGCATGAACACAGACGGCCCCGGTCAGTCACCTGCCAAGGCCTCTTGATGTGGTCAAGAGTCACAGAAAACACAAGATGTCAGAGGCCGCGGCTGGCTTAGGACCACATACTGTTTACACTAACCTTTTTTTAATTTATTTTGTGGTACTGGGGATTGAACCCAGGGGCATTCTACCTCCGGGCTATGCCCCCAGTCCTATTTCTTATTCTTTATTTTGAAAGAGGGTCTCACTAAGTTGCGGAGGGCCTCACTAAGTAGCTGAGGCTGGCCGTGAACCTGGATCCTCTGATCTCAGCCTCCTGAATGCTGGGATTACAAGCATGTGCCACTACACCCGGCTCCTTTTTTTTTTTTTTAATAAGAAGTACACTCTAAAATAATGATAAATCATATAGTTTAGTGCACACATCAACCACTACCAATGTTGTTTATTATCATTGTTAAATATTATGTCCTGTACATAATTAAATGCATATGCGCTATACTTCGCTGGGACTGGCAGTGAAGTAGGATTGTTTACTCCAGCATGGCCACGAGCGCATGGGCAGAAGGCTGCTCTGCAATGTTAGGCCAGCGACGCTATCCCCAGGGGATGGGCGTTCTCCAGCTCCGTCACCCTATACTCTAAAGGGCCACCATTTACGTATGGCCCAGCACATCCTTCTGTGGTGCTGAGTTTAAGAATTCAGATGCATGTGTATACACAGATCTTTGTATGTATACACACAAGCACACACATGCATATGTTCAGATGGGTGTATATAGGTATGTGTGTATATGAACGGACGTGCAGGTGTTGCATATATCCACATATATATGTGTTCAGGTGTGCAGAGACACAGATGTGCGCAGATCCATAGACATGGACGCACACGTGTATCTGCATGTCTTTGTCCAGATGCACAGACACACGTGCATTTGCACGTCTTCATGCAAAGTTCATAAACAGAAGGCGCTAAAGCACAACCTGCGAAGTCCTTGGTGTCCCCACACCCTCTGGGGCCACCGCCAGCTCCCCTAATTCAGAACCCGGGACCTGGGGCTGCCCGCCTTGGTGTACCATCAGAGTCATGTCGGCGGTTCTGGCCCCTGATGGAGGCTCAGGCTGCAAGGGCAGCGCTGGGCCCGAGGGTTGTGGCCTCTCTCCCAGGACAGCCCCCGGTCTCCCAAGCTCAGGACGGCGCCAGCTCCTCAGAAGAGCCTTTCCCACGCCACGTGGGCCCCGAGCACACTGCACGGGAACCACCGAGTTCTCCAGGGACGGAACCCACCCTCCCCCGCAGAGCGCCAGGGTCAGCAGAGGACTCCCACTAAAACTAGAGCGGCCGCCAACCTCCTTTTGTCCCCACGCACATGCCTTCCTCCCGAGGGGCTCCTGGTCTCCGTGGAAGGCACCACCAAACCTTCTCAAAGTGAGCCGTAGATGGTTCTAAGCGGGTCCATCACTGGCCCTGCCCCGGTGCAGACAGCCCCGTGACTCTCTGGCCCCCAGTGGGGGCCTCTATGGCCTCCTGATCCATCCCTTTGGCCATTCTCCCCCCACTCCCGCTCCTGTTACAGGACGAAGCCTGAAGCCCTTCACAGGTCATAGGAAGCTTTCTGCAACTGCACCAGGTCACCCCTCCCCCCGGCTGCAGGCTCGGCCCAGCCCCCACCAGAGTCACCCTCTGCACTTCAACGACCCTGCTGCGTGCAGGGACCCTGCCCTCGCCCGCTGCTTCTCACCCCATGCCCACTCATGCCAGTCTCCCACACGGATGGACTAGCTCCTACTGCTTTTAACCCTCGCCTCCGCTGTCACCGCCCCCAGGAAGCCCTCCAGACTTCCCGGGGCCATCTGCCCACGTGTGACCGTCATCCCCTCTGCCACTCCTTCCCTCCTCACGGGCAGGAACTCCATCACCTCTCAACCCGCAGGGCCTCTGGTGCCCAGAAGGAGCGTGGTGCAAGGAACGGAACTCCAGCTCTAGACGACAGAGGTGGGCACAGGCCAGGAGCCGTCCTCATCCCGCCTACATGGAGCTGCCAGCGAGACCACAGCCCGAGGGCACCAAGCCCAGCCAGTGCCGTCTTGCCTGTGGGTCCCCCCCCCGAGTCCCCCTCCCAGGACAGGCCTGCGGCCGGAGTGCTCAGTGCTATGGCGTCACGGGGATCCCCTGCAGGCCTGGGGTGACCTGGCTGAGATGCCTGCCTGCCTCTCTGCTCTGAAGATGCCAGGCGGTGACACAGAAAGTCTACACCTCACTCAAGGGCTCTAGACACGGGGCCACACCCTGCATCCTTGGGAGGGGGGCTGTCCCCTCGGATGGGGATGAGCGCCAAAAACTTGCAAAGCCCAAAGAAGAAGAGGCAGAGGCGGCATGGAAGAGGAGCGTCCTGAGCTGCCTCTCTTAGCTTTTTTTTTTTTTTTTTTTTTTTGTCTTGAAACGCAAGCTCTCTGGCTGCTCCTACTAGGCTGGTATGAGTTCTGACAGACCTTAGTGACTGCTGCCAGCTCAGACTCGCCCTCCCTTCTTGAAGGAAAAGAGGACGGTTGAGTTTTGTTTGACGGAAAGGAGGAAGCCGGCCCCGGGTCATTTATCATGTCGGATGGATATGCGCCCGGCCACTGCAGAGCAGGAGCACGCCTGCCGCGGCTACCCCGATGACATCAGACGGTTCCAAAGGTCCACACGCCCACTTAGCTCCCCAAGGGACGTGACTGCGGACACGGGCGCAAGTCCACCGGCCCTCGAGCCAGCACGCTGGCTTTTGCAGGGAGGCGCTGGCCAAGCGCACACTTTGGTTGGTCCACCAAATGCCGTCCCATCACCCCAGGTCAGCGCAGCTGGATCCTGCCTCCGTGCACAGCTGATAAACAGTCACCGAATGTCACAATTCAAGGTCTCCAAAATGAATGGGCCATAGATGAGGCTTCTGACTTTGCAAAAAAAAAAAGATTCATTTTATCACTCCGGCAGGCTGCCCTTGGCTGGAACAGATGTCCCAAGCCCGGTCCCAAGCAGCCTTGGCCTTTTGGAAGAGTCGGTATCTAAAGTCATGGCCGGTCTGAATTCAGTTATATATAATTCTATCGATCCCAGTTGGTCTGCGTAAGAAAAACACAACTAATTAGAGCCCATAAAAACCTACACACCAAATTAATTCTGGACTGCTCTGGTGATTTCCGCCCGAGCCCAAAAAAAAAAAAAAAAGTTATAAATATAGATGGCCACAGAACCTATATTTAGCCAGCACTGGGCTACCTGGCATTTATAATTAAGGAAGTCCAAGAGAGGAAGAGAATGGGCATTTTGTTGGGCATGATGTTGTTTTTTTTAAAAAGTACTTTTTAAAACTGCTTCCCATTTCAGTCACATACACACATACCAAAATTCTGTTATTGCAGTAATTACAACCCTGACCCGAGTTAAGATGACTGCACAATTTCCCAGTCTCCTAAAATTACTTTCTTCACTCTGCACCCACCCAAAATGTGCCATTAAGCTGTAGCTGTTTAACTTCCTACAAATTCCTGAAAAATCATTAACTTTTACTTAGCCGACTTCATTTTCTCTCCCCTTAAGTTGCCAAGGCGAATGGCTTGGCCCCTGATGAGGCGGCTAAACCTCTGTGCTTGGCCTTGGCGTAGACTCTGACCATCCAGAGCTATCTGAAGATTCCTTCCATCTTCACTTCGAAGAGCTTCATTTAAAATCACTGACGAGTTGTGCCAAGTCTTCCACTTACTAGTTCAAGATTTCTTTACGGCTGTCTGGAATTAGTCCTTTTACCAGATTCCTAATTCCAATGTCTCTCCAGTATTGGATTTTTGTTTCTGTTTTAATTGAAAAATAAGGCATATAATTCTTCCTAAAGAAAAATTCCATCCTAACACCATTGCAAGGGGCAAAGGGCACCATGTGTGAGGAGGGGACCGGGGGACATCTGGGGTAGACCAGTAGGCCAAGAAGGCATCCATGCTGGGGGAAGAGGCCCAACGGGATCCGTGGGTAGAAGCCCACTGCGCATCAGAGTCCACGCAGGCGAGGATAGAGGGTACCAGGGCAAATTCATCACAGGACCTGGCAAACTGGTTATCCGCAGGGGGACAGAGCAAAGACCCCAATGCATTCAGATCAGTGGGAGCCAGCTGTGTCACTGTTGGAGAAGAAAGTGATATGCAGAGGAGAAAAGACTAGGAAGAAGCCTGGGGTGTCGGGTGGGAATTAGACACCCATGCAAATTCACAGCGTTCAATAAAGGTAGAGAAATAAGCACGTATGCAAGTGTATGCATGCTAAGGTTTGGGTAAATGTCCCAGAGGCCCAGGTAGTGAAGGCCTGCCCCCCAGCCTGTGGTGCTAGTGGGGGGGGCACCTTTAGGAGATGGGGTCTACTGGGAGGAAGTTAGGTCTTTGGGGCCTAACTCCTTGAAGGAGTACTGCGACCTCAGCCTCTCCCTTCCTGTCTCTCTCTCTCTCTCCCTCCCTCCCTCTCTCTCTCTCTTTCCCTTCCTCTTTTGCTTCTTGGCTGCCAGGTGACAGCTTTGTTCTCTCCCACAGTCCCATCATGATGCACTGTCTCTGCCTCACCGACAGGCCCAGAAACAACAGGACCCTCTGACTGTGGATGGAAACCTCAAAGCTGTGAGTCGAAAATGAACCTTTCCTCCTTCTAAGTTGATTAGCTCAGGTGTTTTGTCACAGTCACAGAAAGCTGATTAATACAGTATGTGTATGTAGATATATATACGTGGTCCCCATGTCTCCCTCAACAGAGCAGGCACGGGAGCAACAAGAGTACAAAAGCAACAACCCTACCAATAGCTCAGGTCTTGGCTTCTAAATACCATTTTCTTATTCTAAGGAACATTTCCATGGGGAAATAGCTGATTTCAGCATTAGGGCAGAGACATTACAAGAGGAACCTGTAGTATCGCATTTTAGCAAAAAAGCAAGAAAAGACCCAAAGAACTTTACAGACATATCAAAAAGATACAGAAGCCAGACTGAGCAAACTGGGTACAAGATGCATGTCAACACAACCATTCTAGTGGCTAAAATCCATTGACTAAACCTGAGAAACCATGAGTCCCTCTAGGTATAGGTGAACTAATAATACAGCCAATGTTTTATAGAAATATGTGGCTTCTTTTTTTTTTACATAGTTTCAAAGTATGACTCCACAAAAAATAATTAATTATAAAGGCAAAAGGAGAAATATCACAGTGCAAATTCTGGTTTAAAACCACCTGGATCAAGTCATCAACATCAACAGCAACAGGACAGATGAAAACATGAGCCGCCTGATTTGAAATACGAGCTGTGGCCGGGTATGGTGGTGCACACCTGTAATCCCAGTACTTGGGAGGCTGAGACAGGAGGATTGCAGGTTCAAGGACAGCCTCAGCAAGTAGAGAGACTCTCATCAACCTAGCCAGACCCTGTTTCCAAATAAAATAAAATAGGACTTGGAGGTAGAACGCTCCTGGGCTCAATCCCCAGTGCCACACACATATACACACACACCAAAAAAAAAGAAATATGAGCTGTGGTTTCAATGCGGTGAGTCCCCTCTGAAACTCGTCTTGAGAGTTTAATCCCCATCCTGAGGTTTGGAGAGTGTGGAAACAATCTAACTCTGTGCTCACAGCTGGGCTGTTTAGAAAGTGATTGGGAATACTCAACAGAATGGAGCCTCCATGGCTGAATCTGCTGGCTTCGTAAAAAGAGAGACAGAGAGATGTGAACACATAAACGTGTCCTCCCTGTCCTGCCATGCGGTACCCCGCGCCACGTGGGGACTCTGCCCGCAGGAAGGCTGTCCCCAGATGCAGCCCTCAACCTCCAGGTGTGTGCGCCAAAATAAACCTCTCTGCCGTAAGGTTTACTCCAGCTGCGGCACTGTGTGATTACCGGCAGACAGCAGGCTAAGGCGCGGGCAGACCAGTGACCATGCGGAGCCCCTTCTGTAATGCTCCCAGCAGGGCTGCACAACCTGCCTTTCCCACCACGCACACCAGCCCCAGGGGGTTCAAGCCCAGACACACACACACACACACACACACACACACACGCTGCACAACCCGAACTTCAGTGACAGACCCAAACCAAGGGACATCCCACAAAACATCAAGGTCATGCAAGCCAAGAAAATATCCAGTCCAAAGGAGACTCAGGAGCAGTACCTCGGAAAGCCCCGCTGGAGTCAGGGCAAAGGACAGATCTGCCACACTGAGCCCGATGTTACAGTTTTGATATTTTGTTCATGGTACACTTTGCCTTGACTTTAATTGTGTGTGTGTGTGTGTGTGTGTGTGTGTGTGTGTGTGTGTGTGTGTGAGAGAGAGAGAGAGAGAGAGAGAGAGAGAGAGAGAGAGATACTGGGGATTGAACCTAGAGGCATTCTATCTCTGAGCTATACCCTCAGCCCTATTTTATTTTTATTTTGAAACAGGGTCTAACTAGGTTGAAGAGAGCCTCACTACTTGCTGAGGCTGTCCTCAAACCTGTGATCCTCCTATCTCAGCCTCCCAGGTACTGGGATTACAAGAGCGCACCACTACACCTGGCTAACTTGAATTTTTTTAAATACTGCATTCGAATGTTGTTTTAATTGCCAAGTCTTTCTGGAATCCTCTATATTGTGGCTGAGGCAAATGTAAAGCTCCTCTTATCCGGACTTGCTGACCACATGTCGCCCCTGACTTGGAGCAGGATGATGACCAAGCTCCCTCTCAGCGGGCCCGGCCCTCCAACGCTCCCACCACTGCTGGGGACCCCTCGGGGACCAGGCTTTAACATGTGGGCCTTTAGGAGATACTCAGGACCCCAACCACAGCAATGGGGGGGCGGTGATTGGGGTTGGGGGCCAGAGGTAACGTCCTGCTCCGTGGAAGGCTGTGAGGTTCTACAGGGCTCCGTCACTGCTACAGTGTCAGGGCAGACGGGACCAGGGCGGCAACGCTCCTGGACTTTCAACTGTCTGGACATTTGTGGTTAGTTCAAAATTTTTAATAAAATCTTTTTGATTGCAATAAAACAAGGTACTCAGACCTCCCCCCTCCCTTTCCCAATGGAAGCTTAAAAAACTCATGATCCAGAAGCCAAAGGGTAAACTGGCTAAACTCCTTCCTAGATCTGTTTCCTGGGAGTTTCTGCCTCTGACTTTCTGTGCCAACAGCCAATGGGTTCTTAGCGTCCTTCCTCTCATCAAGGATCCGTGTTAAGTTGTAGGAGAGACAGGGAGTGGACGGGGCTTGTTCCCAGGGCTGGGGACCCCTGGGGGAGGGAGGCTGGTGGGGCGCGGCCCTGCCCCTGCAGACCGGGGCTGAGGGTTCACCACAGGCAGGCATGTTGCCCCCTCAAGGTGCTGCCCGCAGCTGACTCGATAGTGCAGACAGGTCAGGGCCCCGGGTCCCTGCTGTGCACCCTGACATGTGTGGTCTCTAGCTGGGAGGGTGACGCCCCCTTGCAGGGGTTCCATGACGGAAGGAAAGGGGTCGGTTCAATAGACCAAACTGCCAGACGACGTCCTAAACTCTTTCAGAGAAACCAACATTCAGATGGTACCTGAGCGGTCCCGAGCCTTAGTATTAGCCACTCATTGTAATGTTCCCACCAGCTTGCGGGCTGCCCCAAACGTGCCTACCAGTTGCTGGCAGCTTGGAGCCCTTCTAACTGGGGTCTGGACACTTGGCTCAGACTTTCCTATTTCAAGGAGGCCCGCTGCTTACCGTTTTTTCTTTTTCTTTTCTTTTTGAGTGCTGAAGAAGAAGGGGGTCAGCCTTATCCTCAGAAAGTCCTGTTCCGAGATTTTGCCAGGAAGACAGGCTCTGGTGGAAGCCCCAGGTTTCCTCTAAGGAAAAGGCATCTCTGATTGCGAATGCAGTAGTGCGTGTCTGTGACCTGTGCATACCACACCTGGGCCAGCTGGTTACCCTTTCCATCCCAGAACCAAGCTGTACTGAGGACAGGAGGAAGCTGGGCGGGGGCCCAGGGGGGGGACCTGGCTCCTGCTGGTCCCCTACCAAGCACCTCAGAGAGAAGGACCAGTCCTACCAAGCAACTCAGAGAGAAGGACCAGTCCTACCAAGCTCCCCAGAGAGAAGGACCAGTGCTGAGCTGTAGTTTAGGGCTGTTTCAGGGAGGAAAATCATGTTGAAGAAGATTGCAAGGTTAAAGAAGAAAAAAGATTTTACCCTTATGAAAAAAGTATTGGCAATCCAAACTTTAATATCTAAAATGCTGTCATTTCCGAGTCCTTATCCTAAGGGAAATTAAAAGGTATTTTAGAAAAATTATTCCTCAAAATTTTCACTTTAAAAATAAAAATCTGCTGGGTGTGGTGGTGCGCGCCTGTAATCCCAGTACTTGGAAGGCTGAGGCAGGAGGATGACAGGTTCGAGAACAGCCTCTAGGACAAATTAGCAAGGCTCTTGGCAACCTAATGAGATCGTGTTTCCAACCTGAAAAATAAAAAAGGGGGACTAGGGGTGTAGCTTGTAAGCAGAATGGCCCTGAGTTCGATCCTTAGTACCCCCCCACACACCAAAATAAAAAATAAATAAAAAGGAAGGAAAGAAGGAAGGAAGGAAGGAAGGAAGGAAGGAAGGAAGGAGAAGGAAGGAGAAGGAAGGAAGGAAGAAGAAGGAAAGAAGGAAGGAAGGAAGGAAGGGAGAAATCTATATCCAGTAGAAGTAAAAGCAGGAGCTGGAAGGGATATTTGCACCCATGTCACAACAGCATCGTTCCCAGTCGCTAAGGGTGGGCGGAAGCCAAGCGCCCATCAATGGTTGACGTGGTGTATGCAATAGAATAGACCGCTCTACAGCGGAATATTACTCAGCCTCTAAAAAGGAAGGAACTCCTGACACTTGCCACCGTATGGGTGAACCTCGAAGATACTACGCTAGGTGAAACAAGCCGGCCACCCATGGACAAGCCCACTCCTGTGTCTCCTAGAGCCACCAAATTCAGAGGGACAGAAAGTGACATGGTGGTTGCCAGGGGCTGGGGGAGGGGACACGGGAAGTTAGTGCTCAATGGATACAGAGTTTCATTTGGGGAACTTTATCAAGTTCTGGGGATGGATGGCGGGTAAGGGCTACTCGGTGCCAATGTACTTAATACCCTGAGCTGTAAACTTACAAATGGTTAAAAAGACACAGAGAAGGGGAAAGGACGGGGAAGGAGCGGGGGGACGCTCACCAAGCGCTGTGTGCGTGCATGTCCCTCTCACTCTCGACTGCATTATGATGTGAGACTACAATGCACCCAAAAAACCCCAAATTATTAAAAAATGGGTAAATTTGATGTTATGCATATCTTACCATTATTTTCAGAAAATATCCTCTACGTTCTCTGCCTTTCCTAAAGTTGACTCTCCTGTTGTGTGGTTTCGGATGCTGGGGACCATGGCTCCAGTGTCCAGAGACATGCAGACAGCTAAGAGGGAGAAGCAGAGCCAGCCCCAGGAGCAGGGGACAGGACAGATGGAACAGAGTGTGCGAGAGCTGCCCAGCTGTGACTGCTAGCTCCAAGCCTCGTGGCTCCAGATGGCTCTTCCCCCTCACCCATCCCTCTCTATCATGTGCTTTCCTGTAAAGGCGGGAGGACGCAGGAAGGAGGTGGCGACGGTCCCAGGGATGGCCTGTGTCCCCTACCCCCATCATAACTGCAGCCGCCGCCTGATGGTCAGAGGGCAGTGAACACAACCGCACTCGGCTTCCTTCTACCCTGACACCCGTCCTGAGTGATGGCCTCCAGGGCCTGCCAACCAGATGGCCCCGCGACCGCACGCCAGGCTGACCTCGCGGTGGCTTGCCCCACGGAGACAGGCAGCTCACGGTTCCCGACAACACGGGAAACTTGAACTGCATCAATGGTCAGACTCGAAAACACCGACTAGAAACAGACGGAGAGAGAGACACACAACTCATTCTGCTGCCGTGACGCGACCCCACGCCAACGATGGAAACATGAATGAGTTACTGAGGAGCTGCAGTCAGAATGCCAGCAAAAGACCATGTGAGCCGGGCACAGTGATGCACAGCTGCAATCCCAGCCACGCCATGGGCTGAGGCAGGAGGATCACGGGTTTGAGGCCAGCCTGGAGACCCTGTCTCACGATAGATAGACAGATAGATAGATAGATAGATAGATAGATAGATAGATAGATAGATAGATAGATAGATAGATAAAAAAGGGATGCAGATGTGGCTCAGTGGTAGAGCATCCCTGGGGTAGATCCCCAGCACCATAAAAATGAATGACTGAAAGGCCGAGCGTGGTGGGTGCGCGCTTGTAATCCCAGTACTTGGGAGGCTGAGACAGGAGGATCACAGGTTCGATGCTAGCCTCAGCAACTTGTGAGGCCCTCTACAACTTGGTGAGACCCTGTTTCAAAATAAAGAATAAAATAGGGCTGGGGTGTAGTTCAGAGGTAGAATGACCCTAGGCTCAAACCTGAGTACTGTCAGGAAAAAAAAAAAAAAGAATGAATGAATTAATATAAATGCAAAAAGTATAAAGGAGCCATGAGTGTGGTTTAGTAGCAAGGCCCTGGGTTCTATCCCCAGTGCTGCCAAAACAAAACAAAAACCCAAAGACAAAACAAAAACCCTCAAAACTTAAGGGACACTCTTCCCTGGTTGTAAAGCATATCTTGGTCTGTCCACTAAAAACAGCTTTGTGCAATTGTTTGCAAACTAGCCCTTTTAAAGCAGCATTATATGCTGAAAGATTCAGGTAACAGGACCCCATCCCAGCACCTTGCTGGCCTCAGTTTCCATTCTGTCAAGGAAGAAGCGGCCCCCACTTTTCTCACCATCTCTCTCACCTCCAGGGGCAGAAAGCATTGGCGGGGATAGGGGGTGGGGGGATGAGGCGGGCATGTACTGAACATGTACAATGTACAGACATTTTTTGTTATTATTCCCTAAGCAAGACAATGTAACAACTATTCATATAGCATTCGCATTGATTGTTTTCATAAGCAATCTAGAGATCATTGAATGTAGCCTAAAGAGCTAAATTGCAGGGGTGCACACCTGTAATCCTCGTACCTGAATGGCTGAGACAGGAAGATCGCAGGTTTGAGGCCAGCCTTGGCAACTTAGCGAGACCCTCAGCAGCTTAGCAAGACCCTGTTTAAAAAAAAAAAAAAGACTATGGTGGTTATAGCTCAAAGACAGAATGCTCCTGGGTTCAATCCCCCAGTATCAAAATAAAAAACAAAGTATACAGGAAGATGTGTGTAGGTTATAGGCAAATACACTATTTTATAGAAGGGCCTGAGCATTTGTGGATTTTGGTATTCATGGGGTCTTGGAACTCCACAGATACCAAAGGACGAATGCACTTCTCGATCACTGCTCCCTGTGGGGGAAATAATCCCACCTAAACGGAGCGCAAAAGAACCCGGTCAACACCACCTTGCTCTCATTGTACCTGGATGGCCGTGGGAGCAGAGAAGCACACGGGGTACCAGAGTCGCAACAGGCAGCCGTGACCGCCACCTCCCAAGCCTATCGCATTTCCCAAGTCTAGTAATGCACCGGATCTTCCAGTCCCCTGAAAGGGACGGATTGCTCATCCATTTATCCTCACACCCTCCTATGAGGCTGCAATGGATGTCTGATTGCAGGCTGAGATATGTTTAAAGTCTTCGACATCTGATTCTGCAAAACAAAAATTCACGCCGTATGTCATCTCTTCTGTTCACAAGTCGGGGACGACAAGTTCACTTCGAGTGAGGGAGACGCTCCTTGGCTCCTTGGGCCAGAATCTGATGCTACAGCTGACAGTCGGCATCTCCAACACCCTCCGAGACGAGTGCCCACAACTCATCCCCTCCACAGCGGGACTGGGTCCGGCGAGGCTTCCCGTGACTCCTAGCATGGTGGCCCCCCGTGCCCCGCTCTCAGATGGCTCAGCAGCTACTCCTTGCGTCACACCGTGAGGATCTGACACGGCGTTCTCCTGGAGAATGGCCGGCAGATTCACCAACTATGGTGGGGTGGCGGGCACAGATCATGGTGATACAGGCTGTCATGAAACCCGATTCTGGTGCCCTGGTCACTTTGCCCCGTGCGTGGGTTTGAGTCTCTCCAGCAGGAAGTCAAAGCGTTAGGAGTTTTCTGCATGGCTTTGACCTAGAACATAAGCCCAAACGCCCTAGAGAAGCCAGCTGGGCAGCACGGCCCAGGCCATCCACGGGCCCTGGGGTACGCTGTGGCCGGCTTCCCAGGACGGCACTTGGTGCAGACCTGAGCGAGCTCCTGGCTGTGTCTGCTTGCCGTTCATGACACACCTTCCGTCTCCAAGAATATGCCCTGTGCCCTGCCCCGCCACCGCAGCCTCTTCTCCAAGGGACCAGGCCACGGCACCCCAGAGCGTGTCTCCAGAGCTTCTGGCGGACCTGCTGCTCGCAAAGACTTCCATTCTGTTATATTTCTCCCCAGCGACAATGACAGACACGAACTTTGTCACGCAATCGCCGAAGTTCTCAGCGATAGGTCTAATTACTCGCTAACCCCTCCCACCTCTCCCCCGCCCCCCAAATCTAGGCTAAACTTAACAGCCTGTGGTCTATCCTGTCACTTCTACATAACTCCACCATATCTGCCTCACTTGGAACACGCCATATTGCTTTCCATTCCACTTGATACCCCGACATGCCGTCTCATCCCCCACCCCCGCCAGTGCTTTCTGCGCCTGGAGGTGTACAGCTGACGGTGGTACGACCGTGGTTCTGCCTGTGACATATAGCAAAAGGATGGCTTTGAGTGGGGCTTCTGTCAGTCAGGGAGGAAAGGCGTGTGGACAGAGGAAGATCCGACCAGGAAATGAAGACACGGCTTGTCTGGCAGGCTGTGTCACCCCAAGTCTGGAGTGGCCTGTGTCATAGTGTCATAGTGGCTTGCAGGGGGAAACCCCCAGACTGGTCGGCTCCTGGCGCCTCTGGCTTTATCCGGCAGCCATCTCTGCCTCCCTTCTGACACAACAGCTGGGCCCCCCTCCAGCACCCACCACAGGCCAGGTGTGGGCGCCTACTGCTCCCCGATTCATTCTGCATACCACCTCTGCAGGCCCTGCTCCTCTCCCAGCCTCACCGCCAGCCCCACGCACAGAGCCTGGGGATCGCCATTATTTAATAAACACCACAGCCCCAAACAAACAAATAAAAGGCTGGTCTGCCCCTTGAGGGTTTCCTTATGCTCTCTCAGCCTCACGGGAAGCCCGAGCCTCCCCTGCAAACAGCTCGTGCCCCGGGTTCCCTCTCCTCTCGTTCCCCGTCTATCTTTATGACTCTCCTTTCAGCCCTGGGAAGGTCCTGGCTGCGCAATGGCCGCCGTGACACCTTGCTCATCTCTCGGGCTTCCAAGGCACCGCGGCTGTCACAGTCACCTGTGGATCCCCTCCCCAAGACCTCACCGCCCACTGCCGCCCCCCTCGCCCCCCACACACACAGTCCACCGCTGTCAACGGGCTCAGCCTCCTCCTCCTCCACCTTGCTGTCACCAGCCCAGGACCTGGACACCCAGTAAATGACCTGCCCAAGTCCTGCTTCTCTCCCTGACAGTCCATCTCAGTACCTGTGAGCCCAGCCCCAGCCCGGCCCCCACGCCAGAGCCCCCTCCTCACCGGACACATCGCCTCCGTGGCCACAGCTCGTCCCTGCTGCCCCACCAGCCTTCCAACCTGCCTGCTCCCTTCCGGCAGCTGGGTCATCCATGTTCTGTTCTACACCCCAGAGGGGCCGCCCTCCTCCTCCTGCACCCCCTACCTTCCCATTCTCCACGTACTGGAGGATAGCCACACTGTCACTCTGTCACTTCTGCACCCCAGAGAGCCACCACCCAGGCCTCCCCACAGCCCAGGCCACCCAGCCTCAGCCCCTCGGGCTTCCTCCTCTCTGAGACAACTCCCCCCCCACCCCCCCAGCCCCCGGCTCTCTGCTGAAGAGGGTCGGCTCCGAGGCCTCTGGTCCTGGCTCCAGACTTCCCCTTCTCTCCCGTTCTCTCTCCGAAGGCTATACCATTCCTTGGCCTCGCCTCGGCAGTATGTATGTGGTTCTCCTCTGCCAGGCCCTCCTTCTATCTCTACCAGGCCTAACTCTCCCCACCCCCCAGGGCCAGCACAAACGCCGGCTCCTCCATGCCAAAGGCCACGGCACAGAGCCACTGATGGACACCAGAGGGTCACCTGGACATGGCTACTGGAGGGGGGTACTCTGCCAAGAGGCAGCCGGTGCTAGCCGACTTAACTCTGTAACCAACAACAGCCAACCGTGTTCTTCAGGGGACACGGAATGTTCTTGAAGACTGACCCAGGACTAGGGCTAAAGCAGAGTCCTCCTGTGTTGAAGAGCTGACTTCCAGGAAAGCGTAGTCTCTGATTACTGTGCAATTAAGTTAGATGCCAACAATGCAAAACATGACGAATGCTCCTACAGCTTTGGAAATTCATGCACACACACACACATACACACGTTTATGTAACTTATAAAGAGAGCATCAAAATGGAGATTTAAAAAAATACTTAGAATGGAACAAGAATGAGAGAATGCTACTCAAGGTACCTCATGAGCATCCCTGAACCTGATATTGGAAGAGACACATCATGACCTTAGGGGCTTGTATTCCAAAGAGAAATGCTGAAAATTTGTGAGATGATCGAGTATCTAAGTAGAAAGTTAAAAAAAAAAAAGGTAGAGAAGAAAGGAGTTAAAGTTGGAAGCAGAACTCTATAAAACAAGAAATACATTTACGATGGAGATCATTTAAAAAGCTGAAAGTAGTTCTTTAAAAATCTAGCAAGAGAGACAAGCCCGCAGCAGCAGTGGTAAAGAAAAATTGAGAGAAAGCACAAAGAAGTAATGTTGTAAATGAAAAGAGATATAACTACAGATAAAAAGCAGGGATTTAAAAGATAATAAGGAACCACTCTCTGTGTTAAGCTAGTAAATCTGAAAACTTAGAAAACACGAACAAATGGCTAGAAAATGATAATTTATGAAAACTAAGAAATACTTATAGGACTAGTCAGGTTTTTTTCCACTAAAGTCATTGAAGCAATAGTTAGATATCCATCTCTCTCACACAAAACAGGCTGAGACAGTTTTACAGGTGAGCTCTGCTAAAATTCCGAGGTGTAGTTCATCCTGGTCTTATACAAACTCTTCCAGAGAACAGAAAAATAGTAAAATTTTTATGAGGCAAGAATAATTTAAAAGCAGACAAGGACAATATGAGAGAAGGAAATTATGGGTCCTCTCTGGCCATGAACATAGAAGCTGAACCCCTAAAAACATTAGACAACCATATTCAATGATGAGTAAAAATGACCACAGAGGGTCACTCCAGAAATGCAAGGGTATTTTAACACTAGAAATCAATTCATGTAATGCATTCTCTTAAACAGATTAAAGTATTTGTAAAAATAAAAAAACCTACATGATTAAAAACTCTTAGCAAGTTAGAAAAAGAAGGGACCTCCCTTAACCTGTTAAAAAGTAATCTACAAAAGCCAGGTGTGGTGGCACATGCCTGTAATCCCAGTACCTGGGAGGCTGAGACAGGAGGGCTGCACTTCCTAGGCCAGCCTTGGCAATTCAGTCAGGCCCTCAGCAATTTAGCAACACCTTGCTTCCAAATAAAAAATAAAATAGATTTGGGGGTATAACTCAGAGGTAGAATACTCCCTGGGTTCAACCCCTAATGTGGGCGTGCATACACACACACACACACACACACACACACACACACACATACACACACACACACCTGAATCTACAAAAACAACTAGCAAATATCAATCTTTATGGGGATATACCAGAAACATTTTCTTTAAAATCAAAAACAAGATAAGAATGCCATAATCAGTGGGTTTTTTTTTTCTTCATTATTATATTGAAGGTCCAAGCCAGTAACAGCCGAAATAAGTGAATAACTTACAGATTGGCCAGGAAGAAACAAAACTAAAATGACTCAAATACTCACAGATGATATCAATATCTACATAGACAATCATAACATATCCATGCCTTCCTATGGCTTACATAAGAAAACCATGGACAAATTATTTAAAAAATAATAATAATAAAGGAGTGCATAGCACTGAGTCTGCACAGAAGACAATGGCCTGTGTACGGGGGTGGGTGCAGCCCGCAAGGTGGGCGAGAATGAAGAGAAGTCAACAGCTGCTGCGGTCCCCTACTGGCACCCCTGACCTGCGCTCGCCGGGACCCCATCCCTCGGTGGCTTACTACACCACTCCCAGAGTTTCTGACCAAGTAGCCCTGCGAGAGGGCCCAGGAATTTGCATTTCTAGTTAAGTCCCAAATGCTGCTTGTCTGGTGGAAACTCTGGAAAATGAGACTTCGGGCCAGATTGTCTCTGTGACCTCTGCTAAGCTGCCCTCACGAAGGCTTCCTGGGGAGACTGGAGGCTGCTGACCTCAGTAAGAAAAGTCCAGGGTGAAGAGCAGTAGCCTCCTAAAAAAACTCCTGGGGGCATCCTCTCTGTCTTGCAGACGACTGAGGGATGCCCGGTGTATCAGGTTCCCCATTCTCCACGGGAACCGGGAAGGCTGGGAGGCAGAGGCGGCGGCAGGCACACCTGAAGGACTACCTCCTCACGGTACTCCACTCGGGGGGAGGCTCACAGATGACCAGGGTGGGCAGCCCGGGTAGAGGCTGCTGCACACAGAAGCTGGAAGCCCTGGGCCAGCTGGGCGGATCTGCCGTGGGAATTCACACTAAGCAGCTCCAGACCCCTCGGCCCCTGGCTGATGGCAGGTAGACTGCGCTCCTTTAAGGAGGGGCCTGCCAGGTGCCCTGGGGGTGCGCAAGGAGCCTTTCCTCTCTCTTCCCCCGAGATTCTTGCAGCCGGCTTCTTGCAGTGGGCAGGAGGGATGCCCAGACCTCCCGGTAGCTGCTAGACATGAGCTCGGAGCCTGCGCTGACCCCCCCAACCCTGGCAGGGCACCAGGGCCCACAGAGCCTGGCTCGGATGCAAATCCTTCTCTTACTCCACTCTTGAAAACAGGCCCATCTGAAGTGTGCCCGGCGCAGCTGCAGGCCCCCTGGGAGCTGACCCAGCTCTGGGTGGGCAGCATCGGCAGAGACAGCAGGGAGTCAGCGAGTCCCCAAGCCGGCTCTGGCCCTATGGGATGAAGGCTAGTACCTGGAAAGGCGCCGCCGTGCCATCTGCTGGCTCTGGGCACCGATGGACCCTACACGGGATCTTTCTGACCTTGGAGAAGGAAGGATTTCTTAAAAGAGGATAGAGGAAGTAGGATCCATGCAAGAAGACACTAGTGTCGTGAGGCACAGCACAGGTAGAGCAGCAAGTGCCAGCAAAGGTGGAGTTAAATTAGTTAACTCTAAGGACACCATGAGAAGTTTTGTAAAAGAAGGACAATGGACGTGCTAAGTGGGGAGATAAAAAGGGAATTGTCTCAAAAGGCTCAAAACCAGAGAAAGCAGAAAAAGCGGGGTGGGGGACCACGTACAAATTAAAAGAGCTGTAAACATGGTAGATATTAAGCCAGTGGTCAAACAATCACTGTAAATGTGAGTGGTCTAATTTAAAATGTGAGATATACTAATTTAAAAATAGAGAATGTTAGAGTGGATTAAAAAAAAAAGTCACAGTGTCGCACACCTGTAATTTGAACCCTTGGAGGCTGAGACAGGACGACTGTCAAGTTGGAGGAAAGTCTGAGCAATTTACAAGACCCTGTTTCAAAATTTAAAAATTAATAAATAAAGGACTGGGGGATAGCTAGGTGGTACAGTACCCTTGGGTTCAATCCCCAGTACCACGCAAAATAAAATAAATGAAAAAAAAAACAACAAAAAACCAATAACTTCTTTGCTGCAAACAATACCTTCAGGAATGTGAACAAGCCAATGAATGGGAGACATGATCTGCAAATCATATATCTGATAAGGGTTGCCCATCTAGAATATACAAGAAAGGACAAAGTGACCAATTAAAAACAGGCAAAGGATCTGAGCAGATAGTTTCATAGTTAGTTATCAAGAAAATGTAGCTGGGTGTGGTGGCTCAGGCTTGTAATCCCAGTACTTGGGAGGCTGAGATTAGAGAATCTTGGGTTCGTGGCCAGCCTCAGCTACTTAGTGAGGCCCTCTACAACTTAGTGAGACTCTGTTTCAAAATAAAGAATAAAAAATAGGGCTGGGGGTGTAGCTCGGAAGTAGAATGCCCCGGGGTTCAATCCCCAGAACTGAGAAAAAAGAAAAGAAGTAGAATGCCCCTGGGTTCAATCCCCAGTACTGAGAAAAAAAGAAAAGAAAATGTAAGCCCAACCCCTGCTGAGCTTCCACTTCCCATCTACTGGGATGGGTACAAAAAAGAAAAAGAAAAAGAAAGAAAAGAAAATCTTGATGAGGACATGAAGAAATGAGACACTCACCAGGCGCTGCTGGAGCGAATGTAAAAAGGCGGAGCCGCCCTGGAAAACAGCCCAGCAGTTTTTCGAAATACAAACACACGGTGTTACCATATGACTCAGCAATTCCACTCCTAGATATAATCCCTACAGAAATAAAAACAGCTTGTCCACACAAAAGAACTCGTACCCCAAATGTTCACAGCCATATTATTCAGAGCAATCAAAAGAAGTCAAAACAATCTACACGTTAAGGAGGGATTGGTGAATGGACAAAGAAAATATCCGTACCTTGGTCTGGCCGGGCAATGGAATATTATTTTGCAATAAAAAAGAATGAAGTACTCAGAAATGTCACAACCTGGACAAACCTTTTGAAATACACAAAAGTAAAAGAAGCCAGACACAAACAGGCCACGTCTCCTATGATTCCATTCCGTGAAACACACAGAATAAGCGAGTCCACCGAGACGGGATGTAGATTAGCCACGGCCAGGAACTAAGGCGGTGCTGGAATGGGGAGCGGCTGCTTATGGGAAGGCAGGGATGAAAGTGTGCAAAGGCCCCTTGGAGTGATGTTTGTACAACTCTGTCGACACACTAGAAACCACTGAATGGGCCACTTTAACCAGGGGAATTGTACGGTGTGTGGTATGCGGATTATGTCTTAATATAAAACTATTATTTCAGAAAGAGAAGGGCTGGGGATATAGTTCCGTGGGAGAGCTCTTACCTAGCATGTGAGAGGCCCTGAGTTTGAGCCATAGCATCATAAAGAGGGAGAAAATAATATATATAGTTACATAGAAGTTATTCCTCCATTTTAATCAGAAGACACCCATACAGTTAAAAAAAAAAATCATACACTGGGAAACATTATTTCCTATACGGGTAACTGACGAAGTATTTGTATCCAGTAAACATAAAGCCAATGATTCCAATTCTAGGCACAGACTCAGGAGATACACAGGCATTTGTGCACCAGAGGTCAAGTGTAAGACTGTTCTCGGCAACAATGTTCTTGAAAATCACACATTCATCGCCAGGAGATAGATAGGTAACAGTGGGATGCCTTGGTCAATGCACTTGTAGTGCAGGCAGACCCGAAACTGAGTTGGGGCTGGAGCTACAAGGTGGCTGAATTTGGAAACATTATGCTACATGGGGAGAAAATAAAGCAAAGCTAGGGGACAGGAGGATCACAGGTTCAAGGCCAGCAGGTAGTAACTTAATGAGACCCTGTCTCAAAATGGGGCTGAGGGTGTAGTTCAGAGGCAGAATGCCCCTTCAATCCCCAGGACCATAATAAACAAAGCATGCCCCAGAACACCGCACACACTGTGTCATTCTTGCAAAGCTCAAAACCTAAACTAAGCAATGGGCTGTCTGAGCGTAGCCACACCTGAGATACACACGCCGTGTGGACAGGGGTCCCTGCACGGCCTCCAGGTACAGTGGCAGGTGGTAAGGTAGAGGAGAGACGTGTAGGTCATCTTGGTGGTCGTCTCCTTGGAGGATGCTGGCGGCTTCACAGGTTCTATTATACTTTGTATAACTAACGTATGTGTTACGGGGAAATATCTCATATTACCAAATAATATGCTTTAAAGATGAATAAGTGTGGTCGGCAGCTCTGGCTTTGCCATTTCTGACTGGGATTAAGTCATGACCTTTCTGTGCCTCAGTTTCCTCATCTGTCACATAGAGGCAGGGAGAAGCACCACCTCCCAGGAGAGGTAATAAACAGTGAACGAAGCCAGGCGGCGTGGTCCACACCTATCAACCCAGTACTTGGGAGGCTGAGATAGGAGGGACGCAGGTTTGAGGCCAGCCTCAGCAACTTAGCGAGACCCTGTTTCAAAATAAAAGATAAATAAGGGTTTGGGGTGTAGCTTGGAGGTAGAATGCCCCTGAGTTCAATCCCACTAACAGACACACACACACACACACACACACACACACACACACACTGAGGTCCAGCACTTAGGGTGGTTCCTTCCCAGTGAGAGTTTATCACACTTGACACTGTCACTATTACTGCCCTCCTCATCCTTCATTGGAGGTGGTCCCCCCGCCTGGTTCTGCAGTGTCACCTGCGTCTCACCTAGATAATCTGCCACGCGCCATCCACACCATGAGTGTTGAGGCAGTGCTCCCCTGACTGGAGAACAAGTCCTCCAGAGCAGCCAGCACGTCCAGACCCCTGGACCACAGCCTGCCCCTCACTCAACTGCACCTTAATCTGAACGACCTCAACAAGATGGTTTTCCCCTTGGAATAGCAACGGGGCTCTCTCTCTCTCTCTTTCTCCCTCTCTCCCCCTTTCCTTTCTTCCTCATCATTCATGAGACAGTGGGAGCACGCTGCAGTCCTTGTGATGTGTGGAAGACACCACAGTCGCCCAACCTACCTCTCTTCCAACCCTTTCTCCAGAGGTTGCAGAACCTAAAAGTCCTGATTTCCCAAACTCCCTTGCAGCTAGCATGGCCATGTGATATAGTTCTGTCCCGTGAAATATAAGCACAGGTCCCCAAGAAGGGTGACCCTTTCTGAATGAAAAAGGAAAAGGCCTTCACCCTTCTACCTTTTGTTCCTGGCCCTGTCTCCTGACTGGCACTTGGACATGAGACCTGAAATTGTACTAGCTGCTGTAAAGCCATGGGGCTACGATCATGAGAACAGAGACCCCCTTAGTAAGAAAGGCAGAGTACAAAAGGGGGGCACCACCAGGTGTTCCCAACCCCAGATGGACGTATCCAGACTTGCTATGTGTATGTAAGGGGCGGGCTGAGGGAGGGGGCTCCACTTTGTCTAAGCTGCTAATTCTGCTTTTTGCATCTAAATACATTCCGAGCTACTCTTTGACAATGGTCTGAAATTGGTGATGCATGGCATATGCACACGGTGCGTTACTCCCTGGCAGAATGCAAACTATCTACCCTCAGAGGGGATCTTTTAGATTTCTGGTTAAACTGCAGCAATTAGATCTTTTCAGATTTTGACTCTCATGTCAGAAGGACAGCCATGACTCTGGGAATCCACAAACATCCAAGTCTACGTCTCCTCCGAATTCCAATTGGATCCAACCCAGAAGAAATGAGGGGAAGGAGACCACGATAGGTGCTAATAAACAGGGGTGGCCACCCACCCCCCTAGGCCCAGGCCGGTGGTCTCGGTCTGGGCTGGCGTTAGGCAGCCACACGGGATGTCACGGATCTCCCTGGGGTCAGCACAGACCTTTGGTTAAGGGGACTAACTCCACATCCCTCGACTAACAAGGATCCCTTTCCCAGAGGCTAACGTGTACCCTGCCATCCTCACAACAGCCGGCGGCAGAACTCTATTTTGCAGTGAATAATTTCAGTCATAGCTCATGGACGGAGGATTTGACAACACAGGATGGTAAGTAGCAGGCCAAAAGCTGACCAATACGTAGGCAAAAGTGCTGGGATTAGATCGCACTCTTCCAGTTGTGTTTTGGCTACTGGCTCTGTTTGCAAGAGCTACAAGATCAAATCAGCCCTATAAAATGAAAAACACACCCACCTGTGCATGATGGGAATATTGGGTTATTGTGATTAGAACAGAAGGAGGAAAAAAAATCCCATCTTTTGCCTTCCCGTTTCTGGGATTCCCTTCAGAACTAATGCTCATCTAATCAAGACAGTCGGTTTCTACGTGATCCATCCTGAGTGGTGCTCAGAGCAATAAAAGTTGGGGGAAAGGATAAATATTTAGCCTCTCTGGGTACACCACTGTCTTTTAGGAGTAATAGAAAATGAAGGTTTGAAGCCCACAGGCAAATGCTCACTTGTAGCTGAGCTGCTACCTGCCCTGCTGAGCTGTTGGGACCAGGGACCAGCCTTCCCAAGCTTCTCTGCTGGCTCTGAGATGCCTCCAGAGGTCAAAGGACATGACCTCAAGTTTTATTTCCTCTTATCTTTAAGAGAGAATCCTTAAGCCAGGTGTGGTGGCGCACGCTTGTAATCCCAGTGCTTGGGAGGCTGAGACCAGAGGATCACAGGTTCTCGGCCAGCCTCAGCTACTTAGTGAGGTCCTCTGCAACTTAGTGAGACCCTGTTTCAAAATAAAGAATTAAAAATAGGGCTGGGGGTGTAGCTCAGAGGTAGAATGCCCCTGAGTACAGAAAAAAAAAAAAAAAAGAGAGAGAGAGAGAGAATCTTGATTCATCTCCAGCAAGAGAGTCGTCTTTGGCATCAGTGGTCTGGGCATGCGCCCCGCTGAACATGCCGGGCAGGGCAAGGGCTGAGAAGGGGAATCCCACGCCACGTGTGGCGGACGGAGAGACCACAACTGGTACCCCGCAGGGGCCAGGGATCGCACATTGCAGGCGGGGAGGTCCTGGCTGCCTGAGTCATGGTGTATCAGTTCATTCTAAGTCTGGCCTAACTTCTGCCTGTCCCATCCTAAACTTTCCAAGAGCTACACCTTTCTCCAAAAGGCCAAAGGTCAAGGACGCAGTAGACCTGAACCCTTCTAGGTGACGTCTCTCATTAGCTTTCAATTTCCTAGTGTGACCCCACGCCTGAGGCTGGAGGACCTGTCTTGCCCCTCTCTGCGGTGTTAGTAACCATGGTGATACTGATGGCACCAGGCGTATCGCACTGAGTGTATGCTTCGGGGCTAGCCCTGTGCCAAGCATTCTATTGTGGGAAGGGCTACTAAATCCCATCTTTAAGAAGAAAAAAGGCGAGGTGCAGGGAGGGGAAGTTACCGTCAGTTAAACCGACCCGCAGGAGTCCTCCTTCATTTATCAGTCCGAGCACCTGTGTGACTGCAGTTTTTCTAACACCAGTGGGGATGCATTTGGCATCGTATCTCATTAATGTCCTAGATCAGGAGGAAAAGCTTCCTCCTTGCTGGCTTGAAGTGAGCAAATTACGGTCGTTTACATATTTTTATCAAATTCACACCACTTCGCTTTGCCCACATCTCTTAAAGCGCGTCAAGTACTTAGTTTTATTTCCTCTTATAACAATGACATTTTATTTGTCTTTATAATGTAATTAGTGTAATCTCTATATGTTTCCCCCTCGAGTGAGCTTAATGCATTCTCCTTTTCATTATGAAATATCTTATGTTTCCTTCCAGGTTTTCTCCTGACCAAGCCCTTATTTTAATTCACTCCCCCCTCCCACCCCATACAATGTGCTCTAAGATGATTTTATTTCAGAAAAAAAAAAAAAAGTCCCATCTTGCCCTTGGAGCTGAGACCCTCCTCGTTTTACCACTGTTTCCTATTTTCGTTTAGCGTCCCTTTTATTTCTATTATGCGTTATGTGTTCCAAGTTTTATATCCCTCTGGCATTCGTTTTAATAGAATTAGGAGAATCTATAAATAAAAGCAGCTTCTTAGAATAATGCTTGCATTCTTCTCGCCTCTCCCCACCCCCACTCCTGGAGCATGCCCTAAATTTACCAGCAGAGGTGCTCTGGGGAGGAGTCTGGTCCGCGTGTCTCTACTGCCTCTGGCTGGAGACAGTCCCTGGGGAACACAGTGGCAGGATTCCAGCTCCAGCTCAGGGTGCCCACCCATCAGGACTCTGCACAGAATGGCTGCTGGTGGCACCCTTCCATTTCTTTCTTTTTGTGTGTGTGGGGGGGGGGATAGGGGAGCAGGGGGTGCTGAAATCAAAGGTATTGGGGTGCCAGGGGTATGGGGCGCTTATCTCTCAGCAATAAGAAGGTCCTCAGACCGCAGGACCCATTCACATTTCCTGGGCTGCTTCCCCCTGGGGCTGAAACCCTCCGCAGGGGAGGGCCAGCCAGCGTGGGCCTCAGAAGCAACAGTAAGCCTTTAGGTGCCGACGTGGCCCCAGAACACACCACACAGAAGTCAAAGCCCCAACCCAGACTCCGTGGAGAGTTCTTTGATGACATCATTTGCTGGTTAAGTCCCTAGAAGCCTTCTAATCTCCATCTCTAAACATAACTTCATAATTATGTCTTCAAGGACAAACGGCAAAGGGATTTCTCCCAAACCTGCCCCACCCCCCACCACACCCTAACCGTCTTGTCTCTCGACATCTTAGGAAATGTTCTGAACACACAGAAAAGTAGAAAGACTTGTTCAGCAAACACCCACATACCCACCACCCTATTCTGCCATAGAGATCTTCACCAAAATTACTCGATGGAGTTTCTCTCCCTTTGGTAATCCATTTATTTTTGGTGTACTCCAAAGTAAACTTCAGCCAGTACCCCGAAGTACACCTCTGCCTAAATACTTCCAGTATACATGTCACTATAGAGAGTTCAATATTTGATTACAGATTTTGTTTTGAGATTTACCTGTAACGAAACATGCAAATGCTCATTGTACACTTGGTTAAGTTGTTTTTGTTTTTGTTTTGCAGTACTAGGGATGGAACCCAGGGGCATTCTACCTCCGAGCTACAGCCCCAGCCCTATTTTTTATTCTTTGTTTTGAAACAGGGTCTCACTAAGTTGTAGAGGGCCTCACTAAGTAGCTGAGGCTGGCCGCAAATCCGGATCCTCCTGTCTCAGCCTCCCAAATGCTGGGATTACAAGCATGCGCCACCACGCCTGGCACGCTTGGTTAAGTTTTGATACACGTATACACCAGTGTAACCCAAACCCCTACCAAGATTCAGAAGATGTCACCCCAGAAAGTCTCCCATGAGCCTTCCCAGAAATTAGTTATTCCCCCACAGATTGGTTTAGCCAGTTCCAGCACTTTCTATACATAGAATTATCTAGCTCTGGTATAAGGCTCCTTCCCCTTGGGATAATGTCTATGGGATTCGTCGGTATTGTTATATATACTGCTGCCTGTTCTTCTAGACCGCTCATTGTATGTATGACTGCATCACATGCGTGTACATGCATTTGACCAAGGATGGGCCTGGGAAACTTAAGACGGTGACAAGTTAAATGAGCCAGGAAATGCCATAATCCTTCGGGGGGAGAAAGTCACACAGAGGCAGCGCCCCAGTGTGCTGAGAACCCAGCTTGAGAGAGGCAGACTGGTGACCAAACCCTTGGCTTGACTGTCATCCAGGCCCACCACCAGGAGGGGCAGCCACAGCCCCAGTTCCTGCTGCCCCTGGGGCCGCCCGGTCACACCAGTCAACATGTCATCTGTTGCTAGAACAGCCCGATGCAGAGATCAAACAGGGCTTGAGGCTAATGCACCTCTGGACCAAGGCGCAGCATTTGAAATGGACTGGGGGAGTTTGGCAAGAGGACCGTTCCCTCCTGGCTGAATCCATCATTCCCAATGTTGGTTGGAAGGTTAGTTTCACATGCATGGTGCACGCAGAAACAGGGTCCGGCCTCCGACTTGCAATCTAACTCATGGATCTGACAACATGGTTCAAATAAAACACAGACACTGCAGGGAAAACAAACCAGTTCCTTAGCCGAGTACAAAGCACCGTAAGTGACTAACTTCAGGAACGGCACCGATTGCTGGAAAGTACAACCGACTTTGCGTCAGAAAAATAAATAGGCTTGAAGATAGGATTTTCTGCAGCAGCCCCTGAACTTCTGACAGGCGAAGAAAACAGAAAACCCGCCCAGGGCTCTTTTGAGGGAGAATGAGAGGGAAGCAGAGAGAGTCTCCTGGCTGGGTTCTGGAAATGCGTCCCTCCACTCTGTGGGGACAGGAGTGCTGTTGAGACAGGACGGGTCCTTCCATGCGGTTGTGAGTTACAGTTCCCCAGGGTGGCCGTCCAGCAACGTCCAGAGTCAGCATGGCCATGTCCACCTCTGAGGTTTCATTGGGGTTTTGTGTCAATTTAGTGTGAGAAGGAGTCAATTGTCCTGGTATGACCAGATAGCAGAAGAAGATAGAAAACCGTGTTCTAAGAAAAAAGAAAAGAAAAGGGAAGAGAGAAAAAAAGAAAGGAGAGAGAGAGAGAGAGAGGGAGAAACTAGAAAGTACTAATGAGTTCATTTTGTACAAAGACATAAAACTCTACGGGAACAGAAGGCATCTCTTCCCACAAATGGGCTTTTGCATCTTGTGCTAAAATAAAGGGTTATGGGCTGGGGTGTAGCTTGGTGGCAGAGAAGTTGCCCAGCATGTACAAGGCCCTGAGTTCCATCCTGGCATCGCCAAATTAACTGATTAATTAATTAGAATGAAGGGTTATGAGGGTCTTGAATTGGCAAAGTCATGTCACAGAAACTTGTTGAAGCCACTGAAACAAATCCAGCTCCTTGAGGGGCTAATAGTGTCATACTCCTGTAAATGACAAGTTAAAAGATGTGCATAGAAGGCTGTTAACGTGCTCAGTCATAAATGGTTACTTTGACAGCAAGATAGAAAAAGTTTTCTTTTTATAGAAATTGGGTTTTAATGAGAGGAACACAAATTAGGATTTGGGCTTATGTTAAAGAAAAGAAAAACACGGCAGAAGATGGAGATGTGTGTGAGCAGACTGATGGCCAAAAATGGACTTATTTTTCTGTGTTTAAAATCTGTCCTCAGACAGACACACCTAAATAAACTCTAAATAACCTGGGACAAGGAGGCACTGATCCAGGGACGTGGGGTCTAACAGGCATGAAACCGCAGGCTTTTGCTATAGCTCTCGCAGAGGACACATGGGAAGCTAAATCGGGCGCTGGGGCAGGATCACTGGGGCGCAGCCCGCCAGACCCAACCCACCTTCGCTACTTAGTGTCTTGCATGCACCATTGTGGGCTTAGAACCAGCATTAGAGCAATATCTGCTGAATAAAAGCAGCAGCCCATGAATCCCCCTGCCCTCTGATGGCATTGGTGCTTGCTGAGGTCTTACCATCTCCAAACTTTTCTGTCCTTAGTGACACTGTGCTGATTTCTCTCCCTCTGCCCCCTCCCCATCCCATTCTCAACCTTCTCCATCCTGCCCTGTGCCCCAAAGGGGGAAGCCCAGTGGGAGGCAGAGGGAAGGCTGCACCCTCGATAGCCCCACGTCCCACGAGACTCTGCTAACACCTTGTCCCCTTGGGTCAGCAGCTCCCAGCCTGGCACTGCTAACCCCTGGGTGCCTCAGTGCCCTCTGCTGCTCCCCTGGGGGCCCCTTCCCGGGGCTCTGTAACAGAGTCCTAGAAAGTGGGTTGATTCCCAATGGAATGCAGAATGGGATACTCTTGATGCGTCCGCCCAGACCACCTTCTTTCCTGTTCCTCTGTCTACAGAAACCTTCTGGGATCCCTCAAATGCCAACAGACTGCCCTGCTCTCCTCTGCGACCCTAAAGCACCTGGACTCCGCGCCCTCTGTGTTACCTTCAGTATTCCTCTTTCCGAGGCAGACAGGGACCCTGTCCTGTTTGTCTCTGGATGATACAAAGTAACAAAACAAGAGCTTCGCAAACAAATGGCACTGCAGAGTTTACTTCAAAAAGCAAACAAGCAAACCTTCAGAACAAAGATCAAAGCGGCTGACCAGAGAAACATCTACAACAAACTTAAAAATGAGGAGTAGTAGCCACAATACAGAGAGAACCTCTATAAGTCATTCAGGCAATTCAACTGAAAAAACGGGCACAGAATATAAATCAGCAATTCAAAAAAGAATGAAAATGGCTAATAAATACATTAGGAGAGATTTAACTTTAGTCATAATCAGAAAAAAATAAAATTAAAACAATCTTTTTATTTATTTATTTATTTTGGTACTAGGGACTGAACCCAGGGGCATTCTACCTCTGAGCTACGGCCCCAGCCCTATGTTTTTTTATTCTTTATTTTGAAACACAGACTCTCTAAGTTGTGGAGGGCCTCACTAAGTAGCTGAGGCTGGCCGTGAATCTGCAGTCTTCCTGTGTCAGCCTCCCAAGTACTGGGATTAAAAGTGTGTGCCGCCATGCCTGGCAAAACAATTTTATGCATAAGAATTGGGAAATATAGAAGCTGATAATCTTCACCCATATTGATAACCCCCTCCCTCTCATATAATTCTGGGGACAGTGTCAATTATCACCACCTACCTGGGAGCCACAGTCAACACCCACCACAACCTAATATGCATATACACTTTGAGACAGCAGTTCCCCAAACTCTGGAGCCTAGACTATCTTAGTTCAAAGCTTGGCTCTGGCATGTGCAAGCTGTGCAACCATGGATAAGTTACTTAACCTCTCTGTGCCTTGATTTGCTCACCTGTACATTGGGGATAATAAAAGCACCCACCCCACAGGGTCTGTAAGAAGATTAAACAAGTCAATACAAGGAAAGCAGTTACAAAATTACTTGGCACAGAGTAAGGGCCAGACCAGTGCCTGTGACTATCATCTATTAAGTTTGATTTTGTTATTACGCGTCCTGCAAAAATTCTCACGCACGGGCAGAGAGGCACAAGGAAGCATGATCACCATGACATTGCTTATTATATGAAAAATGTTGGAGGTAAATCAAATGACTCTTCATAGCTAAGTGGAGAAGTAAAATATGTTGCATCCATAAAAATGCCAAAAAAAAAAAAAAAACTATTTAAAAATTATTTGAAGCCGGGTGTCAGTACTAGAGATTGTCCCGGCCCTATTTTATTTTTTATTTTGAGACAGAGTCTCACCAAGTGGTGGAGGCTGGCCTCAAACTGGCAATCCTCCCAAGTACTGGGATTACAGGCATGCGCCACCATGCCCAGCACTCAATTTTTTTTTTTTTAATAAAAAAATTCCCAATAAAGTCCTCATGAGTTGAATCGAACAAATGTTACCAACTTGTGGATCCTCTTTGAGGTCAGTGATATGAGGACAAGGAGACAGAAAAAGGGACAGGAGGCTGTCACAGGAGCGGGGACAGGGCGGGCTGGAGCCACCTCCCACATGCTCTGGATGTTCCAGATCAGCAGCTGCACCATCCACCTCCCCAAGGACTCGCAAAGAATCCACTGACCTAAATGTCGGGGGGAGATTAAACAAAGTAGGAGGCAGCCATGCAATGGCATAGCGATGGGCTATTAAATATTACACCACAGAGCAGTTATGGCTTGGGAGGGACACGGTGCTAAGAGGAGGTAATATCATTTGTCTAAGACGTCTGTGTACCTAGGAGTGTCAGTGCGTGCATATCTATACACACACGCACACACACACACACACACCCAGAGTTAAAAAGACATGAACCACATCTCAACAGTAAGGATCTTTGGCTGGGCGATTCTAGGTGATTCTGGCCATTTCTTTGTTCTTTTCCGTGCTTCCCAATTTTTCTGCGTATGTCTGTGCATTCTTTTTGTTCCATACTGAGAAAGACGGAGCCAGGTGAAACCTTCTGACTGGGCGGTGCCACCCTCCGTGGGGCCTCCAGCGGCCTCCACTCTCCTCTGGGTTCGGCTTTCTGGCTCTGGAGTTCACATCCACGGTGGTCCCCTCTCCTCCGTGGGGGTGGGAGACACTCCGGCCCCTGGTAGGCTGGGGGAAGGTAGCTAAGAAAGCCCTGCCCTTGAGGCTGGCAGCTCCAACTGCAGGCCTGCCGGGCAAGGCCTGGGGGTGTAGCTGAGCGGCTGGCACATGCGTGAGACCTGGGTTCCACCTCCGGCGCCCCGGTTTAAATCTGCCTTCGTTCCGGCATAGATGATGAGCTTTTGAAGCATGCTCCAGGCCAGAGGCTTGATAAGAAGGAAGGGTCCTCACACTAGCGGGGCCACACAGGCACCTTCCCGGGGTATCCAGGGTAGCCCTCCTGCCCTAACCCTCCACCAGCCTGGATGGCGCCCCTCTGTCTCAGCCAGTTAAAAAACCCCAACACGAGCTCTCAGGCCGCTTCTGACACTCCACAGCCTTTCCTAACAGGACTGTCTTGAAGGGAAGCCTGGAATCCAGGTGGACCGTATTAACGTTTATTTGCCAGTCCTCACCTGGAGTGGCACAGATCCCTCAGGATGTGCCTCAGCTTTGTCAGCAAGTCCCCGCGGGCCACCCCGAAGTCACTCAGTAAGACCCGGTGCCATGGAGCACGCTGGCCGACAACCAGGCACCCTGGGAGATGGCGCAGGGCGGAAACCCGAGTGCTATTTGACTCTAAGGACACGTCACAAATGTCTGACTCCCACAAACCTCCTAGAGCTTGGCAGAAGTGGAGATAATAAAATTAACATTTTCCCTTTGTGTTCTGAGGATCATTTACGTTTCATGAGTGGAATCCAGAAGCTGCAGGTCCTGGTTACAAAATAAAGAAAAAATTCTCAAGGTTTCTCATTCACTAAACCTTCTTTGTGCTAGGAACCACGCTAAGGCCCGGGGAAAGTAAAACGGGCAAGGTAAAAGTCGACGGCCCCAAGATGCTGCCGCCTCACGGGAAGACAGGCCTCCTCTCACACCAGGCCCAGGCCCTCCATGGAGCCCTGAGAAGACACAGCCCAGCCCTGCCGGGCAGCGGACAGGACAGGAAGGACCACTTTTGCTGATCTTGAAGGAGGGAACAGGGTTGTCCAGGCCGACCAGACGGGGGCCCGGGTACCCAAAGTTAGGACGGCAACGAATAGCAGACCCAACAGAAAGAAAAATCACACGGAAAGTTTCCCAAACCCCAAAGGCCTCGGATAGCAGGAGCATGCTGGAGAAGCCAGGAACCTGGGGTTGGGGAGGGAAGGGGGAGGGCGAGCTTGCTGCCGCAGGGCCCAGCGCTTCAGCCTGTGCTGAGCAGGAGCCTCCGCAGGTGTCAAGGCCGTGACAGGACAGAACAGCAGGAGGCCCGGGGCTCTGGAGGGCTCTGGGGGACCTGCTGGCTGGCTCAGGGGGAGATGGCCTGGGAGGGAGGGAGGGAGGGAGGCAGGGATGCGGTGGCAGTAAGGAGGGCGGTACCAGAAAGTGTCAGAGGGCTGGCCCGGGCCGCGGCTGTGCAGTAGGGGTGCAGGCACAGAGGAATAGATGGGGGCGCAGAGGAGCAGATCTGGGGTCTGGGGCACGCTGTGGAGCCTTCTCCTATGGGGAACAAATGCCAGGTCAGGAGAGAGACAAGAGGGCCGCCCTAGCCCCTCCCCTCCACAGCCTTCTGTAACTCTTCACCTGCAGAGAGATCATGCCGGTGGGCTTGGGCCTCCTGTGGGGCAGAAAGGAGGATCTTCCCGGTCATTTCTGAGAGTTGTCATTGGGATATTTTCAAACCCAAAGCGGGGGGAAGTGTTGGAAAGCAAGGTTCCTTGCCAAAACACAACGGCCGACACGGGTCACTGATATGCTCTTTCCCATCCATGGTGGAGGTGACCCCGACCCCGGAGGCGGGTCCCCCCGAGCTGTTTCTTCCCACGGTGAAGCCGCCTCTACCCATCAAGGACTCCGCGGATGACGGTGTCGGCCAGTGGCAGAAGCGCACCAGCCCCCAAGGAGGGTGAGGGAGCCGCCATGACAGTCCCTTCCTGACCCAATTCAGCAAGAGGGTCCCCGCGGGGCCCAGTGGAGCCGCAGGTCTCGCCAGGCTGGGGCGCCCTGCGGGGTGCGACTTGTTTGTGCCCAAGCGGCCGAGGGGGAGACAATGAGACTGTTTCTTCCTCTCTGCGGTGCCACCGTCCCGACACAGAGGGCATTGATGGGCTGGTTACCATGGCTACCAGAGGCTGCCAATCCCACCCCACGGAGCAGAGCTGGAGGCTCCCGACAGACAGCTGATGGCTATTCATCCCCATTCCCTGCGGGACTGGACGGGGGAGCCTTGCGCCGGCCACCAGGTCTTCCAAAGCCTCAAAGAGCAGAGGCCACTCTGACATCGGGGAGACGTGTGATCGGATGGGAGGACAGGGCCAGGGAGATCTCAGGCAAGCACACCTGGTGGGCTCCGGGGTCCTGCCAGGGCACGGGGCCCTCGGCTCAGGGCAGAGCTAACCTGACCCCGAAGCAAAGAAGGATGTTACAGGAGGGTGAACTCACGCACAAGGTCACACGGAGGACACGGAAGGGGCCCCCTGAGTGATGCCGAAAAGCAAGAAATTAAGATACAAAGGTGGTAGGTGGGGCCAGCTCCGTAACTCACCCCCAAGAGCAGGAGCCCGACCTTGTTTCTTTGTAAAAAAAAAAAAAAAAATGCATGGCCACTGAGAGACACAGCCCACACTTGCTGAACAAATGAAAGCCGGTCCCAGGGTCACGGGCGGCCCCGGTGTGACTCCTCAGCCATCGGGGAGGTGTCGGAAATGGAACTGATCTCAGAGGGCAGCCAGGGGACAGATTTTGGACTGACTCAGCCACAAAGCCCGAAGTCCAAGGGCAGAACAGACCGGCTAGTAGGTTATAGAGAAAAGGGCTGGCGCATCTGCTGGGCTGGGGAAGTCGGGGAGGCTTACCAAGGGGTCCAACAGCGGCGCTGGGCAGGGGAGGATGCCGGCCACCCCGGTGGACTGGGAGAAATGAGAGCGTGAAGAAAGGGGCTCGGCTCAGCTGCAGCTGGGCCGGGGTGGGGCAGGAGGCCCTGCAGCAACCCAGGCAGGGAGGAGGAGCAGGGGACCTAAGTGCCAGTCAGGAGGGCGAGGAGACGCACTTGGTCACAGACCAGATGGGACCCCCCGGGGCTGGCGGAGGCAACCGTGGCTTCTAGACCTCTTGAAAGGCACCAGGGTGGGTGGTGGACCCTGACCAGAGACAGAAACCCACATGAGGAAGAGGTTTGCAGCCTGGGACAGCTGCTCCCGTTGATAATGTGTGTTCTAACCAGAAAGGGTTGCATTTATTTTTTTCCCATCCAATACAGAGAGATGTGTAAGCATGGCTCTCTGGGACAGAACAGGGCTAACATGCAATGTTGTGTGTGTGTGTGTGTGTGTGTGTGCGCGCGCGCGCGCGCGCGCGCGCACATGTATGTGCAGGGGCCAAGTAGGGGGGAGGGGAGAGTGTGGCTGGTGGGGTCCACGTCGGGTCACTTGTCATCTGATTTTCATCTCAGCCGGGAGTGGAGTGGCCCTCAAGTCACCGGGTGGCTTGCCCTTGACAAAGACGCAGGATCGAGGTCCATCTGCCACCGGGGATGGAGAGCCAGTTAGAGAGTGAAGGACGGGCCCTCGCCGGTCAGCCTCCAGCTCGTCAGGGCTGGACCTCAGGTCTCCTTGTCACTAGGCTGGCCTGGGGACGCCTCCCCGCAGGGCTGGCACAAGGCTCCTTCAGTCGTGCAGGAGCACCCGCAGGAGAAACGTCAGCCGGGGCGAGCGCATGCCGGGGCTCCTGATCAGTGCCAAGACCAAGACACAGTCCCGAGAGCCAGGAGGGACACAGGTACTGAGCACGAGTACTCAGCGGCACCCTGTGTGCAGGGTGCTGGGAGGAGCAGGAGAGAGGTCTCTGCGGCCTGGCCCGGGGAAGATCCGAGGGATTAGCTTTTCAGAGCGACGGCTCAGAGACCCCCTAAGCACTAAGGATGCTCCAGGAGGCGGGGTGGGGGGGTGGCAGGACTGGGGAACAGTGTCTCATCAGCCCTGTGTGGCTCTGAGTCCACCAGAGTGCAAGACCAAGTGAGGTCTCGGGGTCCCCAGGCTCCCTGATCCTGTAGACAGAACGTATTTGTGATCAGCTGCCTTGGTTTCTACCTAGAGAAACACAGTCCCTTCCGATGGACCATCCGCTGGGCCATCTGCTCTGGCCTGACTCCAGCTCTGCCTCTGGATACGGCCTTCTGGGCCCTCCCTGCATACACTGCAGCCGGCTGAGCTGGGCCAGAATCTCCACCCCAGCCCCAGGGACTCAGGAGGGCCCTCTGCCCGGTTAAAACCCTGTCCACTTAGATCTGTGACCAACTGAGGAAGGACGCCCAACGAGAGAAAATAACACAACAGAATCCTAATCTTGTCTGTGTCCCCGGTTCACACCCAGAGAACCTCTCCCCGGTCTTGGTCGGCCGTAGACACGGCTCTGGGCTCAGAGCAGAACACCAAGACAGCCCCAAAACCAACACGCAAGAACGAGGTCACAGGTGACTGCTATTCTGGGCTTGTCCCCACCCCACCAAGCCCCTGACACTCCGAGGGAACAAGTTCTGGCCCATTATTTTAACAACTGGTTAAGGGTCTCCAAGAACAAGCTTTCTGCCACATAACAGCTTTCCTCTGCTGGTAAACGGATTCCACGGGTCCACCTGAAATCCCGGGCCAGATATGTCCTGCTCCCAGTAGCTATTTTAAGGAAACTATTTAAGGCAAGTTCAAAATCATTTAAGGCTCTTAGATCTTTTAGGGCCCTGGCAGCCAGCCGGCCTTTTTATGTTCAGACTCAGAACCAACAAATTAGCACAATACCCCAGGCAAAGCAACGATCCAAGGGGAAGCCCGGTGTCTAAGTGCCACCCTTCAGATAAACAACACTTCGAACGGCTGCGGACGCGCGGCAGGCGCTGTGATCCGGGGCGTGGGGACCATCCCCCTGCCTCTTCTTCACAACAACTTGCCCTTCCTGGCAGTGGGGCAGGTAACCGGGCGCAGAGGTTGGACTGGAAAAGCAAATCGCATGGCGGAGGGTGGGGCCATGGCTGGGAGCCGGGGTTCCTGGGCCCTGGGAGGGAGCAGCTCTGTCCAAATCAGCACGTGATCTACAGCCAGGCATTCCGTTTCTCTGAGTCACCGTTTCCTTGACAGTAGATCAGATCAGCGTGGGAGGTCGAAAGCAGAGCACCTGTCAGGCCACCGATGGCCCCAGTGGTCCCGGAATACCATGGTGTATGTATGATGCACACTTTTATTTTTTTCCCCGTTTAACTTCTTTTTTTTTTTTTGGTGTGGTACTAGGGATTGAATCCAAGGGCATTCTACCACTGAGCTACACCCCCAGCCCTTTTTATTATGAAATAGGGTCTCATTGAGTTACAAGGTGCTGGCCTCAAACCTGTGATCCTCCTGTCTCAGCCTCCCAAGTATGGGATTTCAGGTGTGCACCACCACTCCCAGCTTCCCTTTGGACACTTTCATGTATATGTGTGCATGTGTATAAGCGTGCAAGTGAATCTTTGTGTGTTATGTAAATATGTAGGTATATATGTGTATGTGCACATGTATGAATTGCCACATATGGTGTATTCTGATACAAAGAAGGAAGAGTGTAAAATGCCTAAACACAATTTTGCATAAAAGCCATCTATATTCATATTTGCATGCAGTCACCCCTCAATATCTATACCAGATTGGTTCCAGGACCCCGTCACATACCAAAATGTGCCCCATCACAGAGGCACAAGTCCTTCATATAAAGTGGTGTGGTACTTACATAGAAGCTATGTATACCTGCCTACATACTTTTAAACATTTCTAGGTGACTTAAATGTATTTGTTTATTCATTCATTTATTTATAAACCCAGGGACATTCTACCTCTGAACTACACCCCCTGCCCTATTTTTAAAATTAATTAATTTATTTATTTTTATTTATTTATTTATTTATTTGCGGTACTGGAGATTGAACTCAGGGGTGTTCTACCTTCGAGCTATACCACCAGCCCTATTTTTTATTTTTTATTTTGAAACCAGCTCTCACTAAGTTGCGGAGTGCCTCACTAGGTAGCTGAGGCTGGCCTCGAACCCGGATCCTCCGGTCTCAGTCTCCCGAATGCTGGGATTACAAGCGTGCACCACCACACCCGGCTTTATTTTTATTTTGAAGCACGATCTCATTAGGTTGATGAGAGTCTCACTACTAGCTGAGGCTGTCCTTGAATCTGCAATCCTCCTGTCTCAGCCCCCAAGTATTGGGATTACAAGTGTACACCATTGTCCCCGGCGAAAATTCTTAATAGCATGTAAATGCTATGTAAGTAGCTCTTATACTATACTGTTTAGGGAATAAGGACAAGAAGAAAGCCTGCACATGTTCAGTACAGATGCGTTTTTGTTTTTCCAAATAATTTCGATCCAAGGTTGGTTAAGGCCAGGGACGAGAAACCCAAGGACGTGTGAGCATGCTGTGTGCATTCTGAATGAGAACACATTTGACACCCCTCTCCCTGGCTTCAATCCCCTCTCTCCCCTCTCAGAGGCTACTACTAACTAGAAGTTGATGGAGAACTCTTGAAGCCCATGCGTCTAAACTTTTACAGCACCTCTAAGCATCCATAAAGAATACATTGTTGCTTTGTGGGTTTTTTAAGTTTACAAAATTGCCATTACATCTTACATCTTACAGCCAGGACTTGCTTGTTCTAAGTCAACATTACTTACTTATTTTGTGGGACTGGGAATGGAACCCAGAGGCATTCTACCTCTGAGCTACACCCCAAGCTCCCACTTTTTTATTTTTTACTTTTGTTTTTGAAACAGGGTCTTGCTAGATTGCTGAGCGTTTTGCTAAATTGAAGAGACTGATCTTGAACCTGTGATCTTCCTGTCTCAGCCTCCCAAGTACTGGGATTATAGGCATGCACCACCATGCCCAGCTTAAGTAAAAATTATATATATACACATATATATGTATATATATAGGTATACATATATGTATGTATATGTGTGTGTGTGTGTATTGTTTTACTCATTTGTAACCAGTGTATAGTGTTCCATGGTGTGTGACTATTTTGGGGTTTTTTTGTTCAATCTTCTTTTTTTAAAATCTCATGCAAATATTGCATTTTTCTTTTAAAATATTTTAATGTGCATTATCATAATGTAAATCATATTGACACCGACATACATGCACACAGCACTTGGTGCCCCCCCACCTCCCCGCCTCCCCCCTAGCCCCCTGATATTGGGATTTTCACATACCTACACCCAGTCAATGTTAGTATTTCCATGAATGAACCTCAGTCTTCCCCCTCCCCTTCCCTTAGACCACCTCCCTGGCTCCATTGAGGTTTCTTCCTCCATTCTTCTGAAAATGGATATTTAGGTTGTTTTTCCCTTCATTTGGGGGAAAAAAAAAAAAAAGGAGCCCTAGTGCACATTCCTCCGGGTCTCCTTGTGAGCACGTGACCCACCTGAGCCTCCCTGTGTTCTCCGTGGCCAATGCAGCCTCGCCATGTAGGCCGAGATGCTTTCACCCGTTTCCACCAGCCGCAACTGAAGGTGCTGGCTGCCCTACATCCTTGCAACTCTCGGTGCTAGCACTTTCCCAGGTGTGCTGGGCTGGCCGCCTGCCCCCCTCACTCCCAGGGAGGCTGAGCGGCCTTTCTGTTTGCTGGCCAGGAGGATTCCCTCTCTGGAATTCTCTACTCACATACATCCCTATTTTTCTAACTGGCATTTATCTTTTTCATGTTGATTTATAGTTGTTTTTTTTTTTAAGCATAACCTAGGTACTAATCTGTTGGTTATAACTACTTTTCCTAGTCTCTTCCCTGCCTTATCATGGTTAAGATGCTTCGCTTATACAGAGTGTTTTATTTTAATGTATAAATCTCTTCCTTTTTGCATTAGTTTCTTTTTACGTTTCATTTAACAACGTCTCTTCATTCCCAGTATCATAAAGGTATGCCGCTACATTTTTGTCTGAAAGCTTTATGTACACTCAGGCCTTTAATCCTATCTGGAATTTATTATGTAGTACGAGCTGAGAATCTGTTTCTCCACGTGGAAAGTCATTTTCCCCAAGCACCATTTGCTAAATAAATGGTCCGTCCTTCCCCAACTATTTGCAATCCTTCTGTTGGCGTATGCTTGAGTTTGATTTGATGCCACTGATGGGCTGGACCACTGCAGGTCCAATGCCCAACTGTTGCCATGGACACAACTCCCCACCCGCCTTCGTTCTTCTTCCTTGGACTTAAGAGTCTGGGTTACTCTAGGACCGTCCTCTTCTATATGAATTCTAGAGTTCCTTGGTGGACTTCATATTCCACATACTATCCTGTGAGCGCCTCAGCAGAATCACAGTGAATTAACAGATAAACGCGGGAGGAACCCCAATAACCAGTCCTCCCACCCATGAACCCAACGTCGCTCTCCATTTATTTACTTTCTTTTCTTAATCTTTCCTTTGAATACTGTGTGATTTTCAGGGGTTGAGGATGTAGCTCAGTGGTATAACTCTTGCCTAGCATGCACAAGGCTCTGAGTTCAATCCTCAGCACTGCTTAAAAAAAAAAAAAAAAAAAAGGTTGCAATTTTCTCTATAAATTTCTCTTTCTTTTAGATTTATTTCTAAGTATCTTGCAACTCTTCTACTAGAATGAATTATAATTTCTTTTTTATTTTCTCAGATGTTGCCATTGCATAAGTAGTCTAGCTCTAGCCACCCACTCAACTTCTTTATTAGTTGTAGTAGTCAATCTCTAGTTTCTAATAATCTATAGATTCCCTTGGATTATCATCAGTTTATGTGATATGTCAATAATGACATTTTATTCTTTTTTTTTTTTTTTTTTTTGGTATTATCTGGCATGATGACAAGAGGGCCAAAAAGTAAGTAGCTTGTCTTATTCTTAATGACATTTTTTTTTAACAGACCCTGTATCAGACCCTGAAAGAAATCCATGATTCCAAAAAGGTGAATTGGTCTAAATCACCTGTGGATCACATTAAATGAACTGAACCAGGTTATCAGTAGTATGAAAGAAAGTCAAACAGTCCAGCAAGAACTCAGAGTTCTTGGAGAAACCAGCCGGCACTGTGATGCAGGTAGGTACAGAGCAGAACGTGCACTGCCCAGCCAGGGTTTGGAGAAAGAGTCACACAAAGGGGATCCCGGAGCAGAGACCACAGCAAGAACCACAGAGCAGGAATGTCACTGTCCAGGTGACACAAGCTCACTCTGTGAACACAAGCAGCGTCCCTCCCTTGCTTCCCCCCCGCCCCCACCCGTTTACTCATCCATAAATCAAGCTAACATCTACATCTTATTAATGAGTCACAAATTCTCCTGGTTGAAAAAAATAAAAGGCCACAAGAGTCCTTCTTGAGTGGGTAGAGAGGCTGCAAAGCTCCGGGCCTTTCCCACATTAGCAGAGGTGGGGAAGGAGGAGCGGGTCGGGGCATAAAGAGGGGCAGGCCTTCCCTGGCTCCTCACAATCAAGCTTTGAGACAGCTCCTCCCCAACCAAGTAATCCCTCAGTGTGTGGGGATGTCCCACGGTGTCTGGACAACACCAAGTCTACCAAGCTGACAGGCTATGTGGAGTCCGAACTGGCTATACTGTGAAGAACTGGGGAGACCCTCAGAGACACCCCAGAATGGCCTAGGCGGAAGGGTACATGCAGGGGGAACCTTCGTGCCCATAGGCAAACTCAGGAGAGCAGACTTTATGCAAAAGCAACTCAGCGCGTCTGACAATTGAGCCAAAGGCCCTGAGTGACCTGGGCTGGCCGCGTTGATTCCTGGGGACAGGAAGTTCAAGGGGGGAGTTGACGGTGCCTCTCTGCCTCTCTCTTGCAACGTCCAGGAACTCACAGCTCAACTTCAGCTCATTTAATTATGGGGGCCCCAAACCCCAGCACTTTGCAATTTACCATGCACTTCAAGAGACACTTTTAGCTGAAGACAAATTGCTGGGGCACCTGGGCAGAGCCACGGCGTGTGACCCGAGCCAGGGTCCCTAAGCAAAGAGGAGTGCTGTCTTCAACCTGGACAATCAGCTAGGGAGACCTGGGAGCTACAGAGAGAAACAAAGTCAGTGCTACCCAGAGGCAAAATCTTAAATCACAGGACGTTTGCCAGGACGCGAGAGGGGCCCAGACACTTTTCAGAAAAAGATACACAAAAGAGGACGCACAAAAGCTCTTCCAGTCAACCGGTCTTCAGCGCGCAGGATCTACCCTTGCAGGAGGCCCTAAGCATCACATCCGAGGCATCCAGCGGGAAGAAACGTCATTTGGATCAGGACCACACCACACTTGGCTGGCTTCTGTCATGGGTAGTGATGAAACCAAATTTCACGGCACCGGGCACCTGGGTGTGAGTTATGAGGCGACGCTTCCCGTCACTCCTCTGGATCCTTTGAGCGTGTTGTTTGCAGATGTGTTAACTGCGCTGAGAGGTTCCCTGGTGGGCCCGCACACTTCAGCGTGCAGAGGTCCTCCACGGGCCATAAATCAGGATCAACCCACCTCTCACCCCTCCCTGGGGGCCCTGCCGGGCAGTCCTTTGGAGTTCTGCTGCTGGTGTTCCCAAGGCTTGGCCTCTCGCAAAATGACTTCAGTAGCCACAGCCAAGGGGGGGGGGGTGCTCCTGCCTCCCCTGACCAGCACTTGGCTTCTGAACAACACCGGGTCGCCCCAACAACCGCACGCGGTGTGCTGTCACTGTCCCCTAGGGAAATGACTTGCCTAAGGTCACACGGCGGCGAGTGTGCAAGACAGCAGCAGCCAGAATCCAGACACAAGGCTGGGGCCCAGGCTCTGCCCTCCTCCCCAGGGGGGCTCTCTGCTGGGTCTGGCACAGTCCCGGGAACCTCGGACACCCGACTCCCGGAGCGAGACGCAGCCACCGAGACCCCCTGCCTCCCAGCAGCTGAGGACACCCAGTGGGAAAGCCAGTCCCCGAGACAGTCGCCGCGGGGCCACGCGCACGTCACCTACGGAGCGGCCGGCTGCCTGGCGCTCGCGCACGGGTCCCCGCTCCCCAAGCCGGCCAGCCGAGGGCAGAGAGGGCGGCGGAGCGCGGCTGGGGCTCCGAGGCCATGGAGGGACGCTGGGGACAGCGCGGGCAGGTGTACCGAAGCCACACTTCCGAGCGCCTTGGGCACCCGCGTCCCTCCTGCCCGGGCACCTCCGCGAGCCACCTGGTCCCCCTGGCACCCCCTCCTTCGCACCCTTAGGCGACCCCCTGCCCCCCAGCGCGCGGGCCGAGCGCCCCGGACCCCTCCCCACGCGGCGCGGCGACAGGGGCGTCCCCAGAAAGTTTCGGAGCGCGCGGGGTGGCCGCACTCACCTGGCCCAAGTTGAGGTAGCCGTGCGCCGCGGCCACGCGGTCCGCCGCCGCCGGGCCGCCCAGCACTCGCACCGCCCAGTGGTTGGTGTAGACCGGGCGCGGCGGCGGCGCGGAGCAGGCGGCGGGCAGCGCCAGCAGCAGCAGCCAGCGCCACGGGCCCCCCGCGCGCCCCGCGCCCCCCGCGCGCCCTGCGTCCCCCGCGTCCCCCGCGTCCCCGGCGGCGGCGGCGGTGGCGGCCCGGGGCCCGGGCGCAGGCGGCGCGCGCGGAGGCATGGCAGCGGCAGGCTCGCGCGGCGCCCGAGCGGCGAGTGCGCCGGGGGGTGGGGTGCCGCCTTTTAAAGCCGCTCCGCGCCGGGGAAGCGCCGCGGCCGCCGCGGGCGGGAGCGAGGGAGGAGGAGGAGGCGGCGGCAGAGGCGCGCTCCCGCCCGCGCGGCCCGGTGGCGCCCCTGGGCCCTGGCTCGTGCGCCCGGCCCCGCGAGCAGCCCGGACGCCCCCCACCGGGGGACTTCTCCGCCGACTTCCCAGCAGGACGGTCCCCGAACCGCCGCCTGCCCCCCCCCGCCCCCCCGAGCGCTCTGCTAGCGGGGGACATCTCTGTAGGGTCATCGCAGGTGAGTGAGTCCCCTCCTCCCCGGAGGAGTTGGCTGCCGATGACGCCTGCCCCCTGCACCCGCACCTGGCTGGGTCCCCGAGGCCCGGCGGCCGGGCCCACCTTCGCGGGAGCCAGCCGCCTTGCAGCGTGCAGGGTCCTCGGGGAAAAGATGCCGGGAAGCACCGAGGTGTCCCAGGACCAGGCTTGGTTGAAAGGGGCACCAAGAATGGGGAAAGGGCACGTGGTCTGTTCCCCTAGTAATGTAGGAGAGAGGCAGCCCACCTAGGGAGGCGGGCTGGGCAGGTGCATGGCGAGCAGTGAGCGAGCGGGCCGCTCAGCATCTGCTGTGATGGGGGCTACTTACTGTCCTCGCTGAGCAGGTGAAGCAGGGCTAACTACGCTGTCTACCCCACAGGGCTGTCTGGAGGAGGCTGACATCAGCCATGCAGCCAGCGTGATAAGCCTGTGTTTGGATGCGCCCCGGGCCTGCCACGTGGCGGCTGTAGAGGGTTGTGTGTATACTCTTAAAAGCGCCCCGCTGAGCTCCGACCCTCAGTGGGGAAAGTGAGTTGAATCATCCTCACCTTGCTGCCTGGAGCAGCCTGGTATCTGGTAGATAATTATTTGCAGCACCCTGGAGAATTCAGGAAATGTTCACACCATGAACCAGCTGAGGAGGAGAGCTGAGGACGGCTGCAGGAGCCCTTCTCCCATCGGTCCCAGGACCCATTGGTCCCAACCGGCCCGTGCAGAAAGCAAATCTTCAGCCTGATTAATACAGAAAGGGAAATAACACCGAGGCAAAGAAGGCCTTGAAATGGGGCACAAACTGCTGGGGAATGCTCAGATTGCAGGAGCTCTCTGTTTGGTTCCGGGGCTGTGCAGAATTCCCTTTGCTTGCGGCTGTGACTTAGCCAATGGCGGTGGGACGTCAGGGGCCATGGGAGCCGGGGAGCTGGCAGGATCTGCAGAGATGGTACCTGCCGCCCTCTCCAGGCTCCCTCTCAGGAGTCCTTGGGTTTCGTAACCCACATGAATCATCCTTTCTTGGGCGTGAGTCACCCTTGTGGATTCTAAAGGGGGAACAGGAGGTGTGCCGGGAGGCCGAACCCAGAAAAGCCAACTCCTCTTACGCAGGGCCTCTCGGAACCTGGGGATCCTGGCCACGTTGGGGTCAGCTCCCTGGGAAGCCACTGCAGAGACCAGGTGGGTCTCCAGTGCAGGATGCAGGCCTCTTGAGTCGCTGCCCCTCCCCCCTGGAAAGGCACCGGGCCCTCACGCACAATGGCCAGCCCTACAAGAGAGCAGGCCACACCTATTGGGCAGAAGCACTAGACAAGGACCATCCACCAGCCGGTCTCCTCAGCAGTGGCCCGCAGAGAAGGGGCGCCGGGTTGATTTGGGAGTGGAGTTAGAGGCCTTCCTCTGTATGTGACTTTCCATCTGGGCAACGCGTGTCACCTTTCTGGCCCTTCTTGGCCAGCCCGTCTCAGGGACTCTTCCCAGTTCAGTGCCATTCTCCTTCAGGAGAATGTGGCCTGCTTCGAGAAATGGCACGCTGCGCCCAATCTAAGTGATTGTGAAGCAGCCTGCGCCTCCTGAGGGTGGGGGGACCCCAGGAGAACAGTGATTTCAACAGGCAGTGATAAGGGTTCTTTCACAATAATTGGGTAGATTAAGGGATTCCGCCTGGAGAGATTAAAACGCATCTGGATTTTTATTTGGAGGGATCTGAGTTTATTTTATCGGCAAGGCTGGTCCTTTGGGACTAAACTTTACATTTGTCATGGAAGTGCCTGGGCCATAGGCATTGTAGGAAGACCAGCTTCCCCAAGCGAACACCCTAAATCAAATCTCCTCCTGTGCGTTTCCTATTGATTCACACGGTGACAGGATTAGCTCAGTCACAGGAGGACCAACCCTTTGCATCGTGATAAGATCTGTAATAAAACTTGGCTCGTCTTTCTGCAGGGAGGGGATTTATTACCCTCAGGAGCTCCCGCTCTCCAACTGGTCCACTCGCTCCGCTTTGGGGTGGGGGTGGGGGGACTTTTGCTTTTCTAGATGGAGTTCCGTCAGCCCAAGGGCGGGACAGGACGTGGACCAGAAAGGTAACGGAGGCTAGCCTCATCTCAGAAGTTAGAAAATCCTGATACAGAGATGTGATATGTATGCTGCCATCTTCCCAAACCAGAAGAGAGTAGGAGTCGTCACTGGGAAGGTGTTACGGAATTACACGCTCCGTGCCCATGGCAAGTACAAGATTGCCCAGCGGGGGGACCCCTGAAGAGCAGACTTTGCAAAGCCCCTCAGGGGCGTTTTGAAACAGAATCTGATTCAGAATGCCCTCCGTTCAGGCAAGAGACACTTGACTACAAGAATCACGGTTGTGAGAATGTGCTGGGTTTGGTGGGCCAGCGTGGTGTCTGTTAAGAAATGTGTGATGGAGACCACCACCAGGTGCTGGAGAGACGGGTGTGTGCGAAGCCCGGCCTCAACGCGCCGCTGACTTCCGTTCCCTCAGTTATAAGCAGCAGTGACACTGCTGTCCCAGAGACACTGCGAGCTGTGGGCAGGAGCAGGCGGATGGCCAGCCCCTCATTCAGCTCCAGGGACCCAGCATCAGCACCCACTGCTGCCACCGGACACCGGGCCCTCAGCCGAAGTGTGGAGTAAGTGGGGCTGTGTGCTCAGTCTCCCTGCTGGGCTCGAAGACACAGAAGTGTACCGTCCTCCATCCACGCCTGGTCCCTGGTTTCCTCACATTTGAACACCCTGAAATCAGGAAACATCTTTCAATTGGTGTTTTGCCATCCCTGCTGAACTGGGGATGAAACTGGGTTTGTCCAGGGAGGGTTTCCTTCTGCTGGTGATCTGGGGGCACCAGCTCCTGGGGGGCCCTGGGGACCTCCTGTGTAGTGCTGCCACCTCAGGCTGAGAACCAGCTTCGGGTTTGAATGATCAGTGCAGAGCCTTTCTCTCTCTCTTTCTTTCTCTCCTTCCTTCCTTCCTTCCTTTCTTTCATCTTTCTTTCCTCCCTCCCTCCCTTCCTTCCTTTAGCCCTGGGAATTGAACCCAGGGAGTTTCAGCCTCCAAGCCACACCTCCAGCCTTTTTTATACTTTGTTTCAAAATAGTATCTTGCTAGGTTGTTGAGAGTCTCACTAAGTTGCTAAGGCTGATCTCAAACCTGTGATCCTCCTGTCACAGCCTCCCAAGAGCTGGGACTACAAGCACAGCACGCGTCACCACGCCTGGCTCCTTTTCCCTATTCTCGCTCCATCAGGGCTAACATGGAAACCGGACAATTCCTCGCCATCCTTCCCTGCGTACTGGCTTTATTTCTCATCTTCTTCTAATTGCTAGCACAGCTTTCATCAGTCCGTCTTTACTGAAGTTCTCCTGGGATGCTTCCCATCTTAGACGCTTTTCTTTCTTAGAGATACAGTAAATAATGACTCTTCCAATCAAGAGATCTCTTAGACATGACAATATATAGTGATAATGCTGTGTGTATGGGGGGGGGTGCTGGGGATTGAACGCAGAGGCATTCTACCTCTTGCTATATCCACACCTGATTTTTTAATTTTCATTTTGAAACAGGCTCTTGCTAGGTTGATAAGTCTCGCTACTTGCTGAAGCTGGCCTTGAACCTGCAATCCTCCTGTCTCAGCCTCTCAAGTAGCTATGTGCCACCACACCCTGCTTTCAAGACGTCCCAGCGAGAATACTTGTTTAACTCTCTCAAGTGTATCTCCCTTTTTTCTTTCCTTATGGTGTCTATTAACATCCTACAGAAATGATACAGAGGCCAGGCATAGTGGTGCACACTTGTAATCCCAGTATTTGGGAGGCTGAGACAGGAGGATCACAGGTTCACGACCAGCCTCAACAAACTTGCGAGATTCAGCAAACTTGTGAGGCCCTGTTTTAAAACAAACAATAAGCCAGGCATGGTGGTGCACGCTTGTAATCCCAGCATTTGGGAGGCTGAGACTGGAGGATCCGGGTTCTCAGCCAGCTTCAGCTACTTAGTGAGGCCCTCCGCAACTTAGTGAGACCCTGTTTCAAAATAAAGAATAAAAAATAGGGCTGGGGCTGTAGCTTGGAGTTAGAATGCCCCCAGGTTCCATCCCCAGTACTGCAAAAAAAAAAAAAAAAAAATATATATATATATATATATATATATATATATAAAATATATATATAATATATTAAAAATATATAACAATTTATATATATTTATATATATAAAGAGCAGGGGGTAGGTATAATTTGGAGGAAGAACACCCTTGGCTTAAATCCTCACACCCTTAGTACCCCCCCCAAAGATACAGAGAGTATAGGGCTTGTTCATTTGCTATGAGAACCTGTTGTGACTCCCTGGGCAGAGCACAGGCCCTCTCGAACATGGCCGCCTGGGCGATGAGACCCTTGGTGGGACTTACAGAGACATTCCTTGCAGCTGACGGCGCCTCCCGAGCCCAGGAGAACACAAGCCGCCCCAGCCGTGGGGACAGGAGGTGCTGACTTAGCCGGTACGTCAGCAAGCCGGCCTGGCCCAAGCGAGGCCCAAGCGTCCAGCTCTTCCTCCCTCTCCCCACCCCAGAGAAACCTTTCCCCAGGTCCTGAGTTCCCACAAGCTCAGGGTCCCCCAGCCAGGGTCAGCCTGAATCACCAGCCCCAGGATCCCCTCAGCGCTTGTGGGCCTGCGTCCTTCCCTCCCTCAGCTCCCGGCTCCCGGGCCTGCTCACTGTCCGCCACCCACGGCGAGTTGACAGTTTCCCTCCTGGGTACTGAGCTCCGCTCCCCGCTGAGTGTGTGTGTACTACGGTGTAGACTTCCATGGTTTCAGCTTGACAGGGGGGTCTCCTGGGACACTTCCTATCTTGGACATTTTTTTTCCTATCATGCATTAAATAATAATGTCTCTTTCAGTCAAGAGTATCACTTAAGCCGGGCGTGGCGGCGCATGCTTGTGATCCCAGCGCTTGGGAGGCTGAGACAGGAGGATCGCAGGTTCGTGGCCAGCCTCAGCTACTTAGTGAGGCCTTCTGCAACTTAGTGAGACCCTGTTTCAAAAATAAAGAGTAAATAAAATAGGGCTGGTGGTGAAGCTCAGAGGTAGAATGCCCCTGGATTCAATCCCCAGTACTGAAAAAAAAAAAAAAAAAAAAAGAGTATCTCTTGGATTTGATGGGATGTAGTATCATACTGCGG
>PVLC010004646.1:47539-83347 GCA_004027655.1 Graphiurus murinus | reverse complement strand
TCCTCCCACTTCCGTTCCCTCTCCTGCATGGCAGCACATTTTCCCACGTGCCAGGAAGCGTGGATTGACTGTAGGCCTCATCCACCCATGGGAACTTATTATCATATAAAAACTGGGGCTCGTGGACCTGAAGTTTGCAGGCCTGCTGGTTTCCCAGGTTTTAAAGGCTGAGTTTTATATTTGTTATGCTCTGCACGGTGCCTCCGCTGGCCGCCCCTCTCCATCCCATGAGGATGGCTTTCTTTCCCTATAGTACCCTGGGCAGAGCTTGTCCTGGGCTCTGCAGCGGTTCCCCCAAAGCCACCTGGCTCTCAGCACCCAGATCGAGAACCCTCTGCCAAGCACACCCACACCCACTCCCGCTCAACCCCAGGTCCTGTGCTGATTTAGCCCAGGCTGGTTGGGGGAAACCTCCAAGCCCTGGCCAGGGGTCCCTGAGGGAGTTCCAGCACCCTCCGACACCCCACACCAGGTCTCCCCAGCCCCTCTGCTCACTCCTGCCCAGCTGGTAGGAGGCAGGAACAGGCCTGTCTGCCCGTGGGCACCTGCACCCTCTCTGTTCTCTTGCTGGAGCTTAGCACCTGGAGAGAGCCCTGTAGGTGGCAGGCGGAGGCCACAGTCCTCTAACCCTACCCGTCACAGGCTGAAAATTGACTCCAGTCCAAGCCTTGTTTCCCCATCAGCCCTGTGGGTAATGATATGATGGTGCTCTACCTTTGTCTGTCTTTTTTTTTTTTTTTTTTTTGCAGTACTGGGGATTGAACTCAGGGGCATTCTACCTCCGAGCTACACCCCCAGCCCTATTTTTTATTCTTTATTTTGAAACCGAGTCTCACTAAGTTGTGGAGGGCCTCACTAGGTAGCTGAGGCTGGCCGCGAACCCGGATCCTCCGGTCTCAGCCTCCCGAATGCTGGGATTACAAGCGTGCGCCACCACACCCGGCTGTCTGTCTTTTTTTTTTTTTTTTTAATGGGGATTGAACCCAGGGGCTTTCTACCTCTGAGCTACACCCCCAGTCCTATTTTATACTTTATTTTTGGAACAGGGTCTCATTAAATTGCAGAGGCTGGCTGCAAACCAGCGGTCCTCCTGTTTCAGCCTCCCAAGTACTTGGTGTGTTTTCTGTATCTTTAATGCTCAATTGGAACCAAACTGTGATGGAAAAGCAGAGAATCCTTCCCAGATAGCCATCACTGCCCCCCACGCCGTCTCCTAGGATTTGTGATTATCTCATGTGCATAAACCTGGTTTCTCTGCGTAAACAGGAGGTGCTCAATAGATGCTCACCAACTGCAATGCTGACCGCCCTTCCATTACCGGCCCTGTCAGTACACTCTTGGCAATTGGTACAACCAAGGTCTGTATGCCCACTGTGGATGTTCATAGTCCTGGTGTCACTGGTGCACTCTACTTGGCAACGTCTCCTACAGAGCGCGTTGGGATGAGACAGTCCCACAGTGTCCGCCCTCAACGCCGATCTCCCCGCACAACTCTGAGCTGTGTAAACGCAGTCAGGCTGTGCTGAAACTCTGATGAGAATGCGTCCCCAGTGGTCACTGGCGTTTGTTTTGTTCCATCTGGGGAGACAGTGGCCTGGGGTGGAAAGGGAGCAGGGCTTGGTAATCAGGAGAACCGAGCACGAGCTTTGGCTCTGCCCCTCACCTGGAGAGTCCATTCCCTCCATGGACCTGTCTCTTTACACCCAGAAAGACAGAGCTGCAGTAGGTGGATCAGGGAAGGCAGGTCATATCCCTACCCCAGGGGCTCTGCAGCAATCACCTGTGATGCTGCAGGAAGAAGGACTCTATGCCCATCTGGGATCCTCGATGAAAGGTGCTGTGATCGATTAGTGATGTCTGCCCTGCGAACAAGTGTGGAGAACAGTGTGAATGAGGGATGGTGTGATGAGGCTCCACCATTTTCAGAGCCAGATGCGTCCACTGAGCCCCGACTCAGGACTGAGTGGCATTGCAGCCTAGCGGCAAAGAGCACAGACCAGCTGAGACTAGCTGAGCACTGAGACTAGCCCTGCAGGTGTGGCCTGGGCACGTCTCTCAGCTGCTCCGGGTCTCAGCGTTCTCTGTGCTAAAATGGAGGCGTCTGGAGTACCCACCTTCCTGCAGTGTTGCCAGGGTTAAATGAGGTCATCTATGAGACGTGGTGTGAACAGGGCCCGGTGCCTTGTGCTGCATGTGTGTTAGCTATGCCTTGGGTGGTGAGAAGGAGAAGGAAGAGAAGTGTCACACCTGCAACCATGTGGATGAAAAGCGTAGGTTACAGCTCGGCACGCGAGGGCCTAGTAAATCCACGTAGGTCTTAGTCTTGTGGCCGCCACCGAAATACCTGACAAGCCCAACGTAGAGGGAGAAAGGTTTATGGGGCTCACAGTGTCAGAGGTGTCATCCATGGCTGGCCAGCTCCAAGGTAGAAACCACTCTTAGTCATGGTGACCGGAAATAGAACAAGAGGCCAGGGCCCGGGCACATGTGGAGTCCTTAGAACCCCAAGGCCCGCCCCCTCCAGCCAGGACACACCCCTGCACCTCGCTGCACTGGGACACGCTTTCAACACAGGAGCTCCGGGGGGCGTCCCAGACCTAAAGCAACATCGTGCGCTTGCCAAGTCCACACGTGACTGAGGACACGGGAAGCCTTAGGGGAGGCTCACCCGAGTTCGTGGCGCCTGTTCCTAGGTGGGGGGACTTGGGGTGAACCCACAATGAGCATGTATGTGTTTGCCCTAGGCGATAAAGCAATTTCTAAAAATGGAAATAAGCAAATATGCAAAGCTTCACACCTCCAGAGAGAGGCCAAGGCTGGGGTCACTTTTTATTTTTGATTCATATAATACACACACACACACACACACACACACACACACACACACACACACTGTTTGTTTTTGTATTTGCAGTGCTGGAGATTGGACCCAGGTTCTCATGAGTGCTAGGCAAGTGCTTTACCACTGAGCGGCATACCCAGCCCTGGATCACTTTTTATTTAATTAATTTATTTATTTAGTCACTGGGGATGGAATCCAGGGGCCTTCTACCCTAGGCTACACCTCTAGACCTATTTTATTTGATTTTTTTTTTTTACTTGGAAACAGGGTCTCACTAATTTGCTGAGAGCCTCACTAAGTTGCTGAGGCTGGCTGTGAACCTGCAATTCTCCCATCTCGGCCTCCCAAGTACTGAGTAATTACAAGCATGTACCACCACGCCTAGCTTCCTGGGTCACTTTTTAAATGACCTCCCCATCCTGGGCATAGTGGCACATGCCCATAATCCTGCTGAGACAGGAGAACCACAGGTTCAAGGACAGCCTCAGCAACTTAGCAAGACCTTCAGCAACTTAGCGAGACCCCGTTTCAAAAATAAAAATAAAAATAAAATAGGGCTAGGGGTATAGGTTGGAGGTAGAATGTCCCTGGGTTCAAACCCCAGAACCCCCACAAAATAAAAAATATATACACATATACATGTACATATACATGATCTCTCCACATGACGGGGCAGGGGCAGGGGACCACTCCATCCCTGGTCCCACCCGAGTTTAGCTGGGGGCAAAAGTGACTCATCAGGGTTGCGCCAAACCTGGCTGTGGACACAGCAGCAGAGTCTGCTGCTTATTTCCGGGCACAGCCTTGCGATGTGAGGACCCCCGTCCCCAACAAGACGGGCAGAATCAAGGACAGACTCCCACAGTAAGGGGTGCAAACAGAAGCCGCCTTCGGGCGATTAGAGGGAGGACTTAGGCTTCCCTCGACACACGAGTAATTAACGAGACTTAGAATTAATCAATTCTCCCAGGTCCGGAGCTCCTCAGGTTGTGTGGAGAGAATGGAAAACAAATGGGGTTTAAAGATGTTTGGGTTATTTTTTTTTTCTTCTAAAGAAAATTTGTCACGTACAGAAATCGAAGAAGCCATTGTTTCTGAAGTAGAAAGCTCCTGCGACTCCAAAATGACGAGGGAGGAAAGAGAGCAAGTGACAGGAGAAGAGACCGGCCGAGGAGCTTTGGGAGGCAGGGGTGCTGTGCCGACGGGGGCCTCTCAGCGTTCACATCCGGAACACGGGGCACCCCAGGTTTGCTCCCCTGTGAACCTAGGTCAACAGCTGGGCTGCCAAGCGGACTAGAATGGTCAGCCCACTGCGCAGTGGAAATACAGGGGCTGAACCTGATCCCCAGGAATGGGGCAAAGAACGTTATCATGGGCTGGGCGTGGTGGCTCATGCCTGGTAACCCCAATACTTAGGAGGTTGAAACATCGCAGGTATGATCCAGCCTCAACAACTTAGCAAGGACTCTCAGCAACCTAGGAGAGGCCCTATTTCAAAAACAAAAAGGGCTGGGGGTATAGCCTAAAGGTAGAATGCCTCTGGGATCAGTCCCTACTAATGCATAAAAAGTTACCAGTGGTGGCACACACTGGTAATCCCAGTACTTGGGAGGCTGAGACTGAAGGATCTGGGTTTTCAGCCAGCTTCAGCTACTTAGTGAGGCCCTCCGTAACTTAGTGAGACCCTGTTTCAAAAATAATGAATAATGCCAGGTGTGGTGGTGCCCGCTTGTAATCCCAGCATTCGGGAGGCTGAGACAGGAGGATCCCGGTTTGCGGCCAGCCTCAGCTACCTAGTGAGGCACTCCGCAACTTAGTGAGACTCGGTTTCAAAATAAAGAACAAAAAATAGGGCTGGGGGTATAGCTCGGAGGTAGAATGCCCCTGAGTTCAATCCCCAGTACCCCCCCTCCCCAAAACAAACAAAAAAAACCCCAAAAATAATGAATAAAAAATAGGACTGGGGATGTAGCTTGGAGGTAGAATGCTCCTGGGTTCAATCCCTAGTACTGCAAAAAAAAAAAAGTTATTATGAAAAAATAGCATACTCACAGGACATCACAAAAAGAGTCCTGGGAGGCCCCCATTACCCAGCTTCTCCCTTTAGAGGCCTCTTACGTAACCGTAGTTACCTAAACCAAGAAAATGACTAACCGTAGTTACCTAAACCAAGAAAATGACGTTGCCCCGAAGGCTCAGGTTTTACCGGTTTTAGCTCCTTTGGAGGAGGCGGATGTCTTTGTTCTACGATATCTTATCGCATGTGTAGATTCCTAGAACCATCACCAAAGGAGACCGGAGCTGTCACAATACAGACCGCACTTGGACCCCTGCAGCACCCCAGGAGGGAGGAAGGAGGGCATTATTAATTCCATTACTGGACACATGAGGAAACCAAGGCCCAGCGAGGTGACCTGACTCCCAAGGTCCCTTAGGGCTGGCCGAGGAGAAGGGCTTCCAGGACAGGCAGGCAGGGAGAATCCAGAGAATGTCCCTTAGCCCCCACCTGAACACGCGGGAGGCACCGGCCCTGAGGCACCAAGACCGAAGCTGCCTCTTTCCAGCAGCCAGTGCTTCCCACTAATTCTTGCTTCTCGCTGCACTGTCTCCTGCAGGAGGCTCGAGGGCACTTTTAGTTCCATCGAGGTGCTCGGCAGCTGGCCTAGTGACCACATCTGGTGACCACATCTGATGACGCTTTTGTAAAGACATCTCAGCCCCTCTGCCTGTGTCTGTGGTGGTACCGGTGCAGGGCTTGGAAGGAACTGGATTGAGATCCCATCTAGAACATCAAGTAGGTTTCTCCTCACTGATCCATTGCAGTCAACTGCCAGATGCTTTCCACAGCACTGTGTTGAGAAGGACTCTGAGGCTCAGACTGGTCTCAGAGGATAGGAGTGCTGGCCTCAATTAGTCATGTCTGCCGTGGGAAGTGATGGCAGAGGGGTCATGTTTATTTATGGGCTTTGGTAGAATCCTTTAACATCAGGAAAACACGGAGGCCCTGGAGATTAGAGTGACTTGCCCGTGGTCAAACAGCAAATTGGAGATAGAGTGGGGATTAGAACACTGATCTCTTGATTAATGGGTGATTATTTTCCCAGAGTGTGTAGGGAACAATTCTGATGTTTGCAAAGCTTTCTTCTCAGAAGTTAGGGCTCAGCCAACTGAGTTGGGATATAGTCACAATCCTTTGAGCTGCGGGACCGATACACGTTTGCCTGTGTCAGCATTCTCGGTGGAGTTAACATGATTGTGTTAGTCAGCTTTCTGTTGCTGTGACAAAATGCCTCCTGAGAGAATCAACTTAAAAACAAGAAAGGTTTATTTCAGCTTGTGGTTTTAGAGGGTTCGGTCCATGGCCACTTGGTCCTGTTGCTTTTGGCCCCTGGTGACCCAGTACAACATAATGGGAGCACAGTGGAGTAGGATTCAGGGGTCCTAATATCTCCTTCAAGGGCACGCCCCATGACATCACTTCCTGTTACTAGGCTCCGCCTCTTAAAGGTCCCACCACCTCCCAGTAGCACCACAGGCTGAGGACCAAGCCTTTAGCACACAGGCCTGCGGGCAACATTTCAGAGACAAACTGTATCAATGACTTACACCGACCAAACAACTACTATACACCTGGGCTGTGCTCAGTGCTTAGTATGCACTGGTTCATTTATTCTACACGATGACTTTTGAAATGTAAACTATTATTAGTTCTTTTTTTTTTTTATCAGAAGAGGTTGAGGCTGGGAGTCACCAACCTGAATAAGACTAATGTGTATGCAATTCTGGCTGTGTGCCAGCCACCAGCCTGCATTAAGGCATTGAATCCCCCCCAGTATCGTCCCCACTTGACAGGGGGACAGTTTCCCCCAAATAAGAGCTCAGCGTGTCCAAAGTCAGCACACTGGCAAGTTGTTGAGCCCAGGTCTGTGGCGTCCCGCTGCGTGAGGTTCACTCTGCTTGCCGCCTTCCCGGGGGGCCCATTCCTGCGCCACGTGGCTGGCCTGGGCATGCCTGCGAGCTAAACACTGCCAGGAGGATGTGGGAAGTGGAACTTTTGCCCATGTGTCTTTGAGGCTCTTTTAGATCCACTTTTTAAAAGCTATTTCTCTAGACTAGTCTCCTAATTTGGTTATTGTGAATTGTGCTGCTATACACATGGGTATGTGTGTATCACTGTAGTATTCTGACTTTAATTATTAGTGAAGGATTCCAAGGAGTGGGAGAGCTGGGTCATATGGTGGCTCCATTTCTGTTCTTTAGAGGGTCCTTAGTACTGATCTCCTTCGTGGTTGTGTTTATAATCCCACCAATAGTGTGCAAGAGTTCTTATTTCCCCATCTCCTTGCCAGAATTTATAAATACTATTGCTGTTATTATTATTATTATTATTATTATTATTATTATTATTATTATTATCTTTCTGAGGAGCCGTCGAGCTGTTTTGCGTAGGGCAGGGACCACTGACCTCCTCCCCCATGGATCTTCCTCCTGCACTCAGTGCCCAGCAGGGCGGGCGCTTGAAGGCCAACCCCAGGGCAGAGGTGAGCGGTGCCAGGTGAGGATGGCAGTAATATCAGCCATGTTTTTATCCCGAGGGTCAAAGGGAACAGCGGGGAAGTCAGCCTTGGTCCAAATGAAGCTCGGGATGGATGAGCTATTGGTCTTGTTATCAGTGACAACTCTGATGACCTTTAAGGCCTCCCTCTTCCTCTAAGTGTGACCACTGTTCCCCCTCCCCCATCCAAACTAACAGCCCTGGGGAAATGAGCCCTTCCAAGTGCTCGGCTGGCTGGAGAGGCAGGATCCCCGGCGTCAAGGGAGAGAGCCGCCATCCCAAGCAGTCACTCAACGGTGAGATTAAAAAAGCCTCCTTTCGACTTTATTATGACTATTAGTAACTGTTAATTAGCGTGTTGTAGGAACAGCAATCACTTCCCCCATTCTCACAGTGCTAATTACTCTTGGCTTTGCTACCAGCAGAGAGAGAAAAAGAAAAAAAAAAAAAAAAACCACTATTGTTCTGGGGGATTCTTTATTTACCTTCTTGTACGATCATGCCCGATCTATTCTGAGCTGCTTATCAGTCTACAACAGTTGTGAAGAGCCCCTCTGTGAAGGGGAGGATGGGATTTTTCTCTTTCACGATAAGAGCTGGTCCTGATGGAGCACCGGCCGACTCAAACATTTGGTCATGTTTAGGTCACGAGGCAAACTGATTGCTGCACAGAGACCTCCTTCTGTCTGTGTCCTCCTCTCCCTCCCCTGACCTTCTGGGTCAGTCTGTAGCAGCATGCACATGCCCAGGAGCCAGAAGGAGGACACCCCGGCTAGGAACGGGATTCGGGTCTTCCCCGGGCTGCTGCAGGTTCACTGGTGCCGGAAGTCAAGACTCTGGGGACAGGGAGAGCCCCGGAAGGTCTCGGGGGCCCCTGGGTGCTGTGAAGGTCCCTGGATTGATTGCAGTGCTGCTGCTGGTGTAAATTTAGCCCCTGAGAGAGCCCCTCCCGTTGTTCACTGATCAAATATGGACTTTGCTAATTGTATGTTACCCTTACGCTAAACACAAACTAATCTAGCGCCATCATCGACGGGCTAGGAGATCCTAGGAGGCCAGCTCAACTCTCTGGACCTTGGTTGGCTTCTCTGTAAAGTGGAGCTGAATGCTCCTACCTTACAAGGTTGGGGTCTAGACTAAGTAAGATAATCCTGAGTGCGGCAGGTAGCCAGTGTATAGGAGACGCATAAAGCCTGGTAGTAGCCATCATTAATACTGCCACTGGTATTGTTATTATTTTATTTATTTACTTATTTATTTTTCAGTTCTAGGAATTGAACCCAGGGGCATTCTACTTCTGTGCTACACCCCCAGCCCTATTTTTTATTCCTTATGTTTTTTTTTTGTTTTTGTTTTTTTTTGCGGTACTGGGGATTGAACTCAGGGGCATTCTACCTCCGAGCTACACCCCCAGCCCCATGTTTTATTCTTTATTTTGAAACCGAGTCTCACTAAGTTGCGGAGTGTCTCACTAGGTAGCTGAGGCTGGCCGCGAACCCGGATCCTCCGGTCTCAGCCTCCCGAATGCTGGGATTACAAGCGTGCGCCACCACGCCCGACTTTATTCCTTATGTTGAAAAAGGATCTCACTAAGTTGCGGAGGGCCTCACTAAGTAGCTGAGGCTGGCCCTGAACCTGTGATCCTCCTGTCTCAGCCTCTCAAGTACTGGGATTACAAGTGTGTGCCACCATGCCTGGCTATTATTAATGTGTGAAAATGGACAGACTTTTTTGGGGGGTACTTTGGATTGAACCCAGGAACATTTTACCTCTGATCTATACTTCCAGCTCTTTTTTACTTTTTATTATTATTATTATTATTATTATTATTATTATTATTATTATTGGTGGGGGGTATTGGGGATTGAACCCAGGGGCATTCAACCTCAGTGCTATACCCCCTGCCCTTTTAATTTATTTATTTATTTTTAAAATTTGAAACCCGATCTCAGTAAGTTGCTGAGGCTGGCTTCAAACCTGCGATCCTCTTGTCTCGGCCTCCCAAGCTCTATGATTATAGGCATGTGCCCCTGTGCTGGGGTAAATGGGGAGATTAATGTGGCCCAGACACAAGGAACCACGTCCGGCTATGGTCTTAGGCCGTGACAGTGACCGTGACCAGCAGCTCCATTCTTTCACTGTTAGAAAGCAGTGTCATCACTCATGGGCACAGAAAAGCCCAGCACCTGCCTCCCCGCAACCCCACGCTGTTACAGATATGAAGAATGAGCCCAGGCAGTAACTTGCCTGAGGTCACACAGCTGGACCAGAAGTACTCTCTCCACTTTAAGCTGTTTTTCCAGATCTACTCCCATAACAGAATGTCGCTGATGGGGGCCGGGGTCCTGCGGCGGGGGGCTAGGTGGCCTCCTTTGATTCTCTGGACACCCTGTGCAGTGGTCAGCAGGCGTTTTATCTGTCTGGCCAGGGGGCAGCGGGCAGATGTGATCCTGGGGGAGCTGCAGATCTGCAGAGGAGGCGGGGCCGGAGCGGCCGGAGTAAGGGGAGGGAGAAGCTGGCGTGGGGGCACTTCCAGCCCCACCCCCTCCACCCCGAGCTCCCCGTGCACCAGTGCCAAGGCTTCCTGCCCAGCAGTACGGCTTGTGCCCTGAGACTGCAAGCCCCCAGCACAGCACGGTGTTGTCGGTGCCCTTACGTATCACCCTGTCCGTGGCTCTCTGTGCTGAAAGGTTTCTGAGGTCGGAGCTTCCTGCAGAGACAATGTACCGGAGCTGCTGGATTTTACCCTCCAGCACATCCAGCTAGATTCCCATCATGGAAAGCCCAATCGCACAAGTGGGGTGTTCCTGCGGACTGCAGAAGTACTGAGGCGCCTCCTTCAGGAAAGGCTGGTTCTCCCCCAGGCTCACTGTGCAGCATGGGGCCTCACAAACCAGCCCCCACCTCCCCGGCCTGGGACTGAGGTACTCAGGGTGACAGTTCCCTCCACAGAGCTGGGGGCTCACTCTGAATCACGAACGTAGTCCTCCTGTGGCTTGTAGGAACCCCAGAACAGATGCAAGCCCTCCTTCCGCTGTGCGGAGGGATTTGCGGGCAGCTCTGCACCTGCGTGCATGCTGGCAGGTGGGCAGGCCGCCGTGCTGTGACACTCAGGGAGGAAACTCCAGTTTTCTGCTCTTCGGAAGGCCCTCTGCCCTTGGCTGTGCTGGTTTGACCCCCTGACCTTGTTAATATTTTTTTTTTTTGTGGTACTGGGGATTGAACCCAGAGGCATGCTACCTCCGAGCTACACCCCCAGCCCTATTTTTATTCTTTCTTTTGAAACAGGGTCTCACTAAGTTGCGGAGGCCTCGCTAAGTAGCTGGGGCTGGCTGAGAACCTGGATCCTCCGGTCTCAGCCTCCCAAGTACTGGGATTACAAGCGTGCACCACCACACCTGGCTCTTGTTATTTTTTTATTTCAACTTCAAGTAAATACACACAAAGGGCAGGCTTGAAGCTCCATCTGCAAGGATTTGGAAGCAACTTGAAGTGAGAAAAAAGTGAGAAAATGATGCCCATTTCTTTTTTTTGGGGGGGGGGGCGGCACTGGGGATTGAACTCAGGGGCGTTCTACCTCCTAGTTACATCCCCAGTCCTATTTTTTATTCTTTATTTTGAAACAGGGTCTCACTAAGTTGCAGAGAACCTCACTAAGTAGCTGAGGCTGGCTGTGAACCTGCCATCCTCCTGTCTCAGCCTCCCAAATGCTGGGATTACAATCGTGCGCCACCACGCCCGGCTCTCTTTCTTTCTTCAAGAGCCAAGATGGCTCCTTAGCATTTCGGGGAGAGCATCTTGGGCTCTTGAGAGGTGTAAGGTTCCCAAAGGAGCACGGCAACTTTCTCCCATAGGAACGGAAATCCACCTGAGACATCGCCCCCTCTCTGTGCCCGCACCGAGCCCGGCGGGGCTGCAGGAGGCAGCGGCAGAGGACATCCGCTCAGGTAGCTCGGCCTGCTCAGTTCCTGGATTCACACTCTGGCCCAACAACTGCAACGCTTTCTCCTGTAGATCTGCACTTCTGGTACAGCATAGCATGCAAATAACACGGCTGTTAGAGCTAGATGAGCCTCGTTTTGAACTCAGACTCTGCCCTCCGTGTGCTGCGTGACCTTCTGCAATCTGCTTAACCTCTCTGGGGCTCAGTTGCTCTCCCTGAAAGATGTGAATCAGCACCCCTATGCCATGGGGATGCTTTTATTACCAAGGAAATCCAGGATGTAAGCCTCTTTGATATGCGATGTCACGTACACGCGGCACCTCTGACACAGATCCCGGGGTCTCAGTGATGCCCCGAACATCACCTCTCTGGTCCTAAAACGCAGGAGAGGTGCGTGGAGTCCAAGCTCAGTCAACCCCAGTGGTCAGGACACCAGAAGAAGCTTCTGCCTCCTCGAATAAATGGCTGCAGGTTTGTGATTTATTTGCTGATTAATTGGACGCTTGGAGACAATTCCATTTCAATTACCTTATTGGCAATGACGAGATATACAAAGACTGCCAATGTCAATACATTAAGACCGAGCGTGCGGGCGGCAGCCAGGGCCTGGGACGGTGCTGGAAAGCGTCTTAGCGTGACTGCTTGCTTCTCTCTGCCCCTGGGGGAGAAAGGGATCCTGCACCCCCATCCCCCACCCAGGCAAGTCATGCTGAGATGGAGGCGGGGCCTGTGGGCTCCCCAGCCTAATGTGGCTCAGCCGGGGCTTCCCAAAGCAGCTCTACTGAAGCCAGCTGCAGCCGGTCCCGTGTCCAATTGAACCTCCGCCACTCGAGTGCCAGGAACCAGATCTCTCACTAGACCCAAGTGTTCTAAGGTGCTGCCAAGATCCCTGGGATAACCCCTCCCATCGAGCGCAGGCAGGACCATGGGGGGCGAAGGGAGTGCACTATCTTGCTTAGTTTATAGTCAGCTGACTTTGAGCGCATTACAAAGGAGACTTCAGGTGGGCCTGACCTAAGCAGGTGAGCCTGCAAAAGGGTCCGGGCCCTTCCTAAGAGATTGTAAGGGCAAAGGAGGGTCCTGTGTAGTGAGGAAATTCTGGCAGCCCCTGAGCTGAGTATGGCCCTTGGCAAACAGCCTCCAGGAGAACAGAGGCCTCAGCCCTCCAGCTGCAAAGAACATAATTCTGCCAGTAACTTGAACAAGGACCTGGAGTTCCAGAGAGGAAGGCAGTCTCCCTGACACCTGATTTCAGCCTGCTGAGACCCCGAGCAGAGAGTTCAGTTCAGTAGTGGCCAGACTTTGGACCTGCAGAAGCTGTGAGTAATAGGTGTCTATGGTTTTAAGCCTCTCCATTTATGGTAATTTGTTACGCAGCATTGATGACAGATACACAGGCAACGGCACAGCTGTTTTTCCCAGCCCCTTCCCTCTTAGAGCCTTGTGCTTCCCATCCCTGCCTGTATGTCTGTTGTTTTGCTCTTTTCTGTAGCTTATCTTTGGACTTCTTTGTGCACCCTGAGGGTGGTGCCCTCCCCCACCTCCTGGTGGACCCAGTATGGGCTGGGTGGTTCTACTCTCAGAGGAGCTTGGCACACCTGCAAATCCATCTTCTTTTTTCTTAGGGTGTGCTATTTATTCTTAATACTTTAATTGGCGCGATGCAGTTCCCTTTTACCTTCTATTACTAAGTATTTATGTTGTAACCACATAAAAATAATTCACATCCATTGCAAGAAAAAAGTAAACACAATGGTTTTGTTCTTAAATAATCACGAGTGCTCACCAGCAGGACGTGCGTGCCTGTTGCACGCTGCACAACTCCTCGGGCACTGAACTCAGACTGGGCTCCCTCACCTCGCCTCCTGCTCCTCAGTGACTGGGCGGGACCCGCTTTCTCATCTTGCAATGGCCGGAGTCAGGTTTTGCAAAGGGTTGACCTTCCCCACCTCAAGGCGGGACAGAGTGCTGAACCCCTGAACCGCCTTGAGCTCGCGGTTCACCCAGGGACTGACCGGTGTCACTGGTGAACAATATCCCATAGCACCGGCTGTGACTTCGCTGCAGCACCCCCGCGTGCCTCGGCTGCACAGTTTGGGAAACATGGCCACCCAGTCTGCCGCTTAATGGCCACTTACGGTGTGCTCTGCCTGTGCGGTCTCACTGAGCGCGCACCTGCGAGGTGAGAAACGACTCTCTCCGCTTTACAGGTGAGGAAGCTGCAGCCCAAGCAGCAGTCAGGCGCTTGCTTGATTGACAGGCAGAGCTGGAGCTTGCACCCAGGTGCCCTGGAGCAGAGCTGATGTCCTTCCTGCGACCTCCCCAGCGTGGTCCAAGCTCCAGACTCTGCCTGTCAATCAAGCAAGCGCTGTGTGTTCTTTTACAACTTTCTCAACCTCTCTGGTCCTCACTGTTGTGTACCTCGCTCATGCAGCTCTTTTGCAAACAGGTAGCTTTAAGATAGAGAAGGCTCGGTCCTATCCAGAAGCAAGATCTTCTGGGGATGAAATTTGGGTGCGAGAAAAAGAGAGGGAGAGGAAAGCCATTCTAAAAGAAGGCCCTGGAGCACAACTCGGAGGACCAGGGACGAGTACCAGCGTCCTGGGACTGGGCATGCTCAGCCTGCTTCTCAGCCACGCTGGCCTGGGCATCTTGACCACGGCCCGGAGCTGACAATGATGTCCTTTGAGAGATGGCGCTCACAAACGGATGGGGAAACGGGTGCCATAAGATTCGGGCTTTTAGTCATAATTGTTTACAAAATAATAACAAACCCTCCAGCCCCTTTAATTACTCGGCGGCGTTTCTTTTCATTAGGCATGTCCACGTGCTCGTGATGGGATTGTAAAAAGTTTATCAATGCTAATGATGCGGCACTCACTCCAGAGCCCCATTTCGTCAAAAGGGCGACGAGTGAAATTGTTAAGAAATAAAGATCCTCTGCAGCGATGCTTCACCAAGGAGAGCAAATGGAAGGAGCATTGGGCCTTCTTCCTGGCCAGCGGGGAGGCCCCAGCCTGGGGGTCCGGGAGGCCTGAGCACGGGCTTCCCACATGTCCACCGGTGGAAGAGGCCGTCACCTTGGAGGGGAGCAGGTGGAGGTGAGATCGAAGCGCCCTGGCTCCCTGTCCCAGCGCTGCCACTTGGTGCCGAGTCAGCAGGGAATGCCCCCCCGTGCCCCCAGGGTTGAGAAGGCGTCAGTCCCTCCCTCTGGACCCCAATTCTCAAGAAGAGAGTTACCCCTTGCAAGGGCAAGATCCAAGGACCTCGCTGTCTAAAGGCTTTCTATGAGGATGAAGCTTTCTTGAACCTGGTCATGAAAGACAACACGGTGGTCAAGAGCCCCCCACCCCAGCCCCTCTCTTTGCTAGAAGCACCATCTGAGGCAGAGTATGTGGAAGTCTCTCTGCCTCTGTTTCCTCATCAGGAAAACGACGCTAATGAGTGTCCGTGTTTTAGGGTTGCTGTGAGCATTAAACAAGTCAGAACACGTGAAGGAGACGTAGTAGGAACTCAACACACGAATAAATAAGTAAGTGCAAGCTATCATGGTAAAGGGACAAAGAGAGGGGTCGGCATTAGAGTTTGAAGATAGAATGTTCCCCAGAAAAGCTCCTGGATGGGCAGAATAAACATGTGCACAGGTGAAACCACTGGATCAGGGCTCTAACTCATGAGTGCGCGAAGGCATGGACGGGTTAGTGATCTGAATGGGCTTGCTGGGGGGCAGTGTAGGAGGCAGGGAGGGGCTGGAGGCAGGTCACTGAGGCCCAGGGGAGTCTGTCCCTGGTCCCTTGCTCTGCTCTCTCTGCTTCCAGGTGCCATGAGTCGAGCGGCTCTCTTCTGCCCCACCCCCACCGCCACCGCCACGCTGTTGTGCTTGGAGTTGGCCCACTGTGGACTGAACTCTGAAATCCTGAGCCAAGTAAACTCTTCCTCCTCTAAGTTATTCTCGTCAGGTCCCAGCAATGAAGAACTAACTTGGATAGTCAGCAGACTTGCCCTGTAAAGGGCCAGGCGGTAAACACTGGCGGCTCTGGGGCCACATACAGTCTATCCTGCAAAGCTGAACTTATTGCCACTGAAATAGAAATTTCATATTTTTCCACGTTATGAAATAGCCCAATATTCCTTTAGATGTTTCCCATTTGTGTGTGTGTGTGTGTGTGTGTGTGTGTGTGTGTGTGTGTATGGTACTGGGGATTGAACCCAGGGGGAGTTTTACCTCTGAGCTGCACCTCCAGCTCTATTTTATTTTTTATTTTGAAACAGTTGCTAAGGCTGGCCTTGAACCTGTGGCCCTCCTGTCTCAGCCTCCCAAGTCCTGGGATGATAGGCATGCGCCCCTGACAGTTTAAAAATGTCAAAACCATCTTTAGCGCATGGGCCTGGCTGGGGGCAGGCTGCCCCTTTGGCAGGTTCCTTAGTGACCTCAGCCAGCATCTCTGGGCGTGGGCCCCAGGAATCTGCCCTTAGCGGGAACCCTCAGAGGATCTGAGTGTCGCTGTCTGAAGTGTCGCTTTCAGCTATTACCGACTTAGTTCATAACTCATTCATCAGGAGGGGCCTGGGCCTGGGAAAGTACACGGACTCAGGGGGCCTGGGTTCCAGTCCAAGGACTTATTTTGTTCTTCTTTATATCTGTAGCCTAGTGTTTGGTGTTGGTTTATCCAGCATTTTTTTGAGGGGGGGGGATCCAATGGTTTATAGATAGATTTTTTTTTTTTTTTTTTTTTGGTACTGGGGATTGAATTGAAACTAGAAGCATTCTACCTCCAAGCCCCATTTTATTTCTTTATTTGGAAACAGGGTCTCACTAGGTTTCCGAGAGCCTTACTACATTGCTGAGGCTGGCTTTGAACCTGCGATCCTCCTGTCTCAGCCTCCTAAGTACTGGGATTACAAGCATGCGCCACCATGCCTGGCACAGATAGATTTTTAAAACATCAAAAGAGACATCGCAGAAAACACCACCACCAATCTTGTCCTTGTGTTTGGCCTTCCCATGTGTGTTCTACTGCGCACCCTGAGCACGGGTCTGCGTGGAAGTGGGGCTCAGCGCACAGCCCTGGAGCCAGGTGCCCGGCTCTGACTTGGTACCTGTCCAGGTGTGTGGACAGGTATAGTGGCCTCCCTGGACTTAACAGGGCCATCTTCCGGATCAAATGAATGAATATCAGTCAGTGGTTTTCAAAGCTGCAATCCAGGCACCCAGAGGGCTGTGACAATACAGATCCCTGGGGTTTCAACTCAAAGGTCTGGGGCGGGGTCTGGGCATCTGCATTCCTCACAGATTCCCTGGGGACACAGAGGCTGCTGCGGGTCTAGGATCCCACTTTGAGAAATGCAATAGTTATAAACGGTCTAAACAAAGCCAAGTGTAGTGGCGCACGCTTGTAATCCCAGCATTTGGGAGGCTGAGACCGGAGGATCCGGGTTCGAGGCCAGCCTCAGCTACCTAGTGAGGCACTCCGCAACTTAGTGAGACCCTGTTTCAAAATAAAGAATAAAAAAAATAGGGCTGGGGGTGTAGCTCGGAGGTAGAATGCCCCTGAGTTCAATCCCCAGTACCACAAAATAAAATAAAATAAAATAAAATAAAATAAAATAAAATAAAAGGTCTAAACAGTGTCTGACGCTAAGGATTGCAGTTCATCGAGACACAGGGTTTGCCGTGGTTCTGAGTAGGGGGCACGGTCAGCCTGGCAGGGCTTGCAGTCTCTAAAGGTCCACTTAGAGCCCGCCTCGGCCACGACTCAGCACACCAACGCTCGCCCAGGGATAATTTTGGACAGTGCCCTCTGTGCAAAAGCTCAGGAAAGAAAAACAGACTTGGAGGTGGGTCCTGGGGGATCTGCCTGGGTCCCGGGGAGAGACAGTCCTGTAAACTGCTCCCCACCTTGTTGAGACACTGGGAAAATATCTCTCAGGGGACACTTCCTCCTGGCAGAAGCAGGGACGATGAGTTTCCCTGGTGACTGGAGCCTCCATCAACTCACAGGCCCCCATCTGGGCTCTGGTCCTCTGGTTGTTTTGCAGATGCACAGCTGCTTCTCCCAAGCACCAGCTGTCCTGACCAGCTGGGGGATGCTTCCCCAGGGATTGCTCAGGGACCTCCACAACCACGGCTTGTCACAACCTTGCCAAACCCTCGTGGGTGGCCTGGCCTGGGGAACCCAACCATCCACGAAGCTTGTGGCAGGCGAGGAGGGGGGCATTCTGCCCTCCCCCACCAAACCTGCTCCAACATTTTTTTGGGGGGGGAAGGAGACACTGGGGATTAAACTCAGGGGTGTTCTACCTCTGAGCTACACCTCCAGCCCTTTTTATTTTTTATTTTGAAACAGGGTCTCTCTAAGTTGTGACGGGCCTAAGTTGCTGAGGCTGGCCTCAACCCGTGATTCCTCCTGTCTCAGCCTCCCAAGTACTGGGATCACAGGCGTGCGCCACCCCGCCTGGCCAGCTCCAAGATTACACTGTCACCACTTACAGGCATCCATTGTTTGGGAGCAGAATTGGAGCCAAGAGAGGACAAAGCTCAGTGCAGCCTAGATGCGCCGCCTGACTGTAATCATTGACACTGAACATGAACCTCCCTCCCTTTACCAGCAGGGCGGCGCTGCTGCTCCTCAAAGTGTGGTCCAGGGACTGCACCATCAGCATCACCGGAAGCCTGTTGGCAGCGCAGATTCTCAGCTGCCCCAGACCTATGGGGCCAGAATTCTGTGTTTCCACGGGATCTCCAAGGGGTTTGTATGTTTATTCCAATCCAGGGGCTGGGCTACATGATAGCTAAGTTAGTAAGTTAGTAGAAAGCAGTTATGGGGAACTACATCTTTGGCCTTAAATTTTTTTTTTTTTTAAATACTGAGGATTGAACACCATGGCATTCTACTTCCTAGCTACACCCCCAGCCCTTTTTATTTTTTAATTTAAAACAGGGTCTTGCTAAGTTGCTAAGGGTCTCACTGAGTTGCTGAGACTGGCCTCGAACCTGTGAACCTCCTCTCTGAGGCTCCCAAGTAGTGGGATTATAGGTGTGTGCCACCATGCCACGCTCCCTATCTCTTCTTATTTTTTTTAACTTTGAGACCGAGTCTTGCTAAGTTGCCCAGGCTGGCCTTGAACTTGCCATCCTCCTGCCTCGGGCTTCTGCGTCTCTGGGATTGTAGGCGAGAGCCACCAGGGTTGGCTTCTTGTCCACTCTCTCACCCCTAACACTTGGGGTGCTGAGAGGTTGCGGCTATAGCACTGACTTCCTCCAAACTTGACAGGGGAAGTGAGAATTGATGGATTCCAGGGAGGAAGGACAGAAGGGAGTTGGCGAAGTAATTGAAAAACTAGACGGACCATGGAAGGATTATAAATAGAAAGCCCAATTCCGTGGCAGCCCATCGAAGCTAAAGGACCAACGTGCGGAAGAGTGACGAGGAGAAAAAAATGCAAAGACCTGGGCTGGAAACAGATTCGTTTTAATGGGACACTTCAGTTCTGGAGGCAGGGACTGGGGTGGGTGGGGGTGGGGTAGGGAAGGAAAGGAAGGGCACCAAGCAGAAATAACAGCTCAGGCAATAAATGTGCGGAACTGTCACCCAGGCTCAAAACGGGGAAGAAGGAAGCAGACAAGCAATTGGTTTAATTTTTTAGATTAATTGTGAGCAGTCAATAATGTGACTCATTCGGGGACCGAGGGGCGTCTAAGCTATGCTGAGTAATCTACTTAGGTTGGTAATTATTGTTTGTATTCATGGAATTAAGGACACAAAAAGGTGGTTTAGAGAAAGCCCCACGGAGCACGGGGACTGTAATCCTGGCTTTCCTGCAGCCCCATCTGAGCCCTGCAGCGCCGCGTCGATGCTGTGGTGACGTGCGGAGGAGGAAGAGAGGGAAGAAAAATCTTTCTGTTGTCCCTGGCTTTGTGGATGATTCACTGCCAAGGCCAACGGATTCACTTTTCCCCCTATCTCATTTTTTTTTTTTAATTCGAAACTTGGTTGGGAGATTTAAAAAGCACACCAAAGAATAAATAAGAAAATAATAGCGCATATGTTCACAATTACAGCAAAATACAGATCGCCGTATTTTTTCCTGGCATGTTTTCTTTCTTTTTTACTTTAAAGAAAACACATTTGAGGAGGGGAGGTAGAAATAGGATGTATCCCCCTTTCTGTGGTACTGGGGATCGAATCCATGGGCATTTTGCCTCTGAGCTACACCCCCAGCCCTTTTTGATTTTTATTTTGAAACAGGGTCTTGCTAAATTGTTGAGATTGGCCTCAAACCTGTGATCCTTCTGTCTCAGTCTCTCAAGTACTGGGATTATAGGTGTGTGCCACTGTGCCTGGCAAAACATACCCCTTTAAAGAAATCAAAATGCAAAAAATTAAAGGGCCAAAAGTACTTTGTAAAAGTATCCCCAATTCTACCATTTTTTTGTGATACTGGGGACTGAACCCAGGGGCATTCTTCCTCTGAGCTACATCCTCAGTTCTATTTCATTTTTTTTTTTCTTATTTTGAAATAGGATCTCAGTAAGTTTCTAAGGGCCTTGCTAAGTTGCTGAGGTTGACCTCAAACCCGTGATCCTCCTGTCTCAGCCTCCCAAGTACTGGGATTACAGGTGTGTTCCACTGAGCTTGGTGATATATACCCCTTTAAAGAAATCCACAAATGCAGAAAATTAAAAGGGCCAAAAGTACTTTGTAAAAGTATCCAATTCTACCTTTTTTTTTTTTTTTTTTTTTAGTGTGTGTGTGTGGTACTGAAGATTGAACTCTGGGGCATTCTACCTCCCAGCCTCTAAGCCCTATTTTTAATTTTTATTTTTAAAGAGGGTCTCGCTATGCTGACGAGAGTCTCACTACTTGCTGAGGCTGTTCTCAACCCTGTGATCCTCCTGCCTCAGCCTCTCAAGTACTGGGATTACAGATGTGAGCTGCCACGCCCTGGCACAATTCTACCATCTTTGGTGGCTGTCTTTGCAGACACCTTTCTAAGCTCTATGTGCATGGCGGCCTCAGGAGGGCAGGAGTTCTCTTTTTCCATCTCCTCCAGGTTCCCAGTGCCCAGGACAGTGTCTGGCAAATAGGAGCTGCCTGGTAAAGTCTCTGCTGGAAGGCTGGCTGGCCAGACTGGCTCAGCCCAAGCGGTGTGATGGAGAACCCGACTTTTGGAAACACGTGCCACCCTCCGCCTGTGGTTCTGACTCACTGCGCCCCACCCCCACCTCACCGATGATTCCCACTGGGGCACAGAGCTGTGAAGGTCACCAATGGCAAAGCGGCCCGAGGGGCTCAGGGTCATTCGCCCCACCAGCAGCAGAAAAACACCTCCAAAAGTAATTATGAGGCAGAAGAGGAAACAGGGAGGATTTTGGTGTGAGTGAAGGGCGGTGTGTAAAAATGATTCCTTGCAGAGGCAGGAATTGGAAAAGCAGATTGCACCAAAAGTTAAGCAAAGACATCGGCTTCGAGAACACGACGCAGGAAAGGTCAGCCGCGGCGGATGGTTTTGTCAGCGCGAACTAGCGAAAGTAATTTACTGACTGCACAGGTAGATGCCCTAAATTTAATTTGTTCCGGAACGAGACAGGAACATTTTGGGAAGAGAAAGAAAATGGTGGGAAGGAATCCGAGTCATGGTGGCTTTCAACAGCCAGGAGAGACGCAGCAGAGACTCCCAGGTGTCAGGTAGCTAGGTGGATGAGAGGCTCACTACATGCTGAGGCTGTCCTCCAACATGCGATCCTCCTGTCTCAGCCTCCCTGGTTCTGGGATTAGAGGCATGCACCACCACCCCGGGCTAGGTAAAGGATCTCTAAATAAATAATAAAGAAGTGTTTCATCAATGTAACCAAGATATATTACTGCCTGCTATGATGTGTGCTAGACATAACCCTTTACTTGCAGAAGTTGAGTTGGGAGGAGGACTGGCAAGTGACAGGTGTCTAAGACAGGTGACAGGTGGCAGAGCAGGGCTCGGGTCAGTCCTACGGTGATGGGGGTAAACTGAGGCATTGAAGGACAGTCCCAGGTTCCCACCACCCTTGGCAACCAAGGCTTCTGTCATAGAGATCAGACACTCCTGGGTCTGAATCCACTCAGCCTTCAAAGATGAAAACTGTTGGCCTCGACCCCTGCCTTCTCTGTCTGTGTCCTGCCGACCACCAAGCCCTCCACAGCTAAGCAGCTCTTGCTTCCACCCTGCCCCCAAGGAGCCTGCCCTCCTCTTCCTCTTGGCCCTGCAATAAATCAGAAAGGAAAGGGCAGGGCTGCAGCCACGCTGACGCTAAATCAGACCCTTCTCGGCCCCTCCGCCACTGCTTCTAGTGTGTGGAACCCAGTGGCAGTGACAGTCCCCATGTCAAGTCCTCCGGCACTGCTGGCTCCTGCAAAACACCCGAGGCTTGGAAACCTAGCGCCAGACGGACCAAATATTTAACAGGCAGCTTGGCGACAACACTGAAAGCAAACGAAATTGTTAGGGGCACATAAAAAGGGAGACTCACAGGTAATTCAGAGGAAATTATTCTTGCAAGAGCCCAAATTTGGGGAAATTGTCAGCAATTCTCCTTCCTTTCTTACCAAAAGGATAGTGTGATGTGTGAAAACCTAAAAGAGGAGAGTCCCTTTGGGGATATCAGCACACCGGCTCGGAGGAAATTCAGGATAAACCTGGGGAGAGCGACACTCTGGGAAAATGAGCCACAGTTTCTTCCTTTTTTAACTTACTTTTATTTTTTGTGGTATTGGGGATTGAACCCAGGGGCCTTCTACCTCCAAGCCACACCCTCAGTCCTATTTTATTTTTTTTTTGCTTTTAAACAGGTTCTCGCTAGGTTGCTGAGAGTCTCTCTACGTTGCTGAGGCTGGCCTCAAACCTGCAATCCTCCTGTCTCAGCCTCCCAAATACTGGGATGACAGGCATGCATCACCAAGGCTTGCTGAACAATAATTTCTTTACAGGGAAACAGAATCAACTGTTAGGGCAGGTGACAGGAGCAGCTGGATCATAGAGCAGACAACATATCAGAAACGTGACTGGACCGGAATTGGACACCCTGGGGACATTGGCTTCTGTGTGCTCGGCCTGGGGGTGGTGACTGGCCACTTCTGCCATCAGCAACGGAGACGCTAGTGGAGTAGCAGCTCACGTCCGCAGCTGCAGTCCTGGCCTCTGACCCGATTGGCAGGCTGGGACACCCAGTGTATCATCCCTGTTCTGTGTAGAGGGCAAGATGGCACACCTGGATCTGTGTTACTAGTGGGCCCAGCAGCGGTGCCATGATAGGATGGGCACTGCGGGGTTAAGCTGGGCTGGACCTTTGTTTGACCAAGCCCGGCGGTGAGGCCCAGGACCATCTGCCTCCCTGGACCTCAGTTTCCCTTCCAGGTCAGCTCTGCAGGGGTGGCGTGGAACACCTGCAGTCGGTGCCCCCCAATTCATGACCACCCAGAATTTTGAACCTTATTTGGAATAAAGGTCTTTGCAGATGCAATTAAGGTTTAGGTGAAGGTCAGATGGAGCTGAATTTCAGCAGATCCTAAATCCATGAGAGTATCCTTCTAGAGACCAGGAGAGGACACAGAGGCACACAGGAAGGGAGGCCAGGTAAAGACGGGGCAGACATTGGAGCAATGCTGCCATAACCGGGGATACCAGAAGCCAAAAGAGGCAAGGAGGACCCTCCCCTGCAGGCCCCAGAGGGAGCCCCGTCCTGCTGACGACAACTTGGCTTCCTTTTGGTTTTGGGTGCTGGGGATGGGACCCAGGACTGTGCGCATGCTAGGCAAGCACTTCGCCGCGGAGCCACACCCCAGTCCTGACACCTGGACTGTGGACTTGGGGCCTCCAAATGAATATATAATCAGCGCAGGTAGAGATGCGCGTCTCTTATTCACTGACATATCCCAGCACCTTGTACAGGAAAGTGCTCAGGCTAGCGTGCTATGATTTGGATCCTGAATGTCCCCAAAGGCTCATGAGTTCCAGGCTTGGTCTCCAGCCTGTGGGGCTGTGGGAAGTGGGAATCTGCAGGAGCTGGGGCCTGGTGGAAAGACGCGATGTCTGGATGTGTGCTGTTGAATGGGTACGGGGACCTTGCCCCTTTCTTCTCTCTCTGCAAGCTGAGCAGCTTGGTTTTACCATGTGTTCTCTCTCCACTTTCATATTCTGCCTTGCCACAGGCCCCCAAAACACAGAGTCAAGCGACCGTGGACTGAGGGAGACCTCTGAAAACTGTAAGCCTAAACCTTTTCTCCTTGGAAACTGATTTCCTCAGGTATTTTTGTCATAGCAACACAAAGCTGTCTTATACAAGAGGTAAATGTTTGTTGAAGGAATGAATGAGATGGATGAGATAATCTTGGTGCCCAAAGAATCCATATCCAGTGAGTGAAGGGAAATGCTGGGTCACAAGATGCTGCTTCCAGCAAGAGGGGCTCAGGACCAGCCAGATGACCAGGGAAGGTATCTCTCCCTCCACGGGCAAGAGGCCTCCCATCTGGGTCTTGAAGGATGGTCCAGAGGGTTTTCTCACCTGTGTAAAGGCACAGGGGCCCCAAAGATATGCACCAAAGGGAAGTGTAGTGAGAACATTCTCCTGGATTTTAGGCACATTCTTCTGTGCCTAAAACTGACGCACAAGTTTCAACTTGTACAATGGAGTCAACAAAATGAGGCGAGTCAGGAGCTGCAGTGGCTGGAGGAGCTGTGTTTGGGGCGGGAGGTGGAGCTAGTGGAACTCTCCTTCGCAGGGTGTGTGTGTGTGTGTGTGTTTGCAGATTCGGGGTTTCGAGGGCAGAGTCAGGATTGACGGAGGTAGCAGAGAAGACAGGAAAGGAACAGAAGACTGCAGCAAACTGAGGACATGCCAGTCTCAGGGCTTTGGGGGCAGGGGAACCTCAAGCTTTGATTACAACAGTGACCAGCTCCAAGAGCAGCCCGGGAGGATCTACCCAGCAGCCAAATCCAGGATGGATTAGGAGCTGCGGCTGCAGACAGGAGGTCATTACAGTTGTCGGGTGGAAGGCTTACCGTGGCCTGATGGCTGGGGGCGGCAGCAGGGCTGGGAAGGAACAGAGAGATGGGAGAAAATATTGGAAAGGGGGAAAAAATAGACTCCACTGGTTGCATGTATTAGAGCGAGGGAGACAGAGGTGTGGAAGAAGATGACTTGAAAGAATCCAGCTCAGGCAGTAGGGATTTTGGAGAATGCTGCACCGCCTGAGTGAGAAATGTCTAGAGAAATCTGCCTGGGTCACTAGCACGCTCTGCTCTGCAATGCTTATTGTGCAAATAGAGAAGGCTGGTCAGGAAGTTAAGAAGCCCCTCTTCTACACACACATACACACACACACACACACACACACCCTTTGTGAGTATATACGCACCTACATATACATACACACACCGTTTGTGAGCACACCTGGGTATATACATGTACACACATTATTTGTGTGCACACATGCATCTGTACACACATTTTCCTCTGTGCTCAACAGGAAGTGGTGGGTATGGGCAGGAGGAAGCCAGTGCACGGCTTGAATAAACCTGAGGATCTGTCCATAAAACAAGCTCCATGGAGAAATCTGAACCTTTCAGTGTTTCCAGGGAAAGTCACTTCCACGCACGTGGTGACCTCGGCTTGCTGAAGGCCTCAGGTGGAGCCGCTTTCATTCCAATCCTTAGAAATGCTCCAGGGTCCAGCTGAAGTGTGGAGATGGCTTAAATGTTCCGGAACAAGAATCCAGGACCTTGTCAATCCCACAGCCCGGGGCTCTGTGACGTGGATTCAGAGCTTTGTTCTTCAGAAAGGTCTTTCATTTATTTATTTATTGGTGCTGGGAATTGAGCGCAGAGCCTTTCTACCTCCAAGCTACACTGCCAGCACATTTTATTTTGAAACAGGGTCTCGCTAGGTTGCTGAGTGTCTTGCTAAGTTTCTGAGATTGACCTCGCACCTGCAATCCTCCTGTCTTAGCCTCCCAAGAAATGAGATTATAGACGCATCACCACATCTGCCTACAAAGACCTTTTAAATTCTGGCTTAACCTGCAGGGAAAAGAACATGAAGCTGTGATACTTTTAGTTCACTCAGAAAAAAATGGTTCCTGCCGTACTTCTGCCGCAGCGCCTTCCTGGGGGAAGGAAAAGTGTCAACTTGTTTTGGGCCTTCGGAGGTGACAGGCTTTGGAGACAAATGTACTCTGGGATGGGAAGCAACTATTGCTGATTTATCTGCCTGCTCCGAACATGCAGACTCGGTTTTGGAGCACGGTGGCTTCACGTCCCATGGTGCGGCCGTGAATGGATGGGACAGCTTCATTTGCAGACTGTGCCATTGTTTGATGGCAGCCTCCCAGCGGCCGGGAGCGCTCAGAAAGTAGGGGCAGGGGCCTCTTGGTGACATCACTGGTGGAGACCAAAGGGCATCAGCCCCAGGACTCCTTTCTGCAACCTTTCTGGCGCGGCACAGTCAGACCCCGGCAGCCTGGCAGAATCAGCACCAGCCAGGGTGCTGCATCTCAGTCCCTTCTTGGTCCAGTAAAGGGACCAAGGACTTCCGGGGACCCTGGAAACAGGAGCTCGCACTGTTCACAGGCCAGAATTCTCGTTCAGGAGGTGACAAGAACAGCAAGGGCTGCTGGGGCCATTAAAGGCACAGTCCTCGGTTCAAAATCCAACCTGGGAATTTCCAGCTCTGTTTTTTAACCTCTTCGGGCCTCAGTTTCCTCATGGGTAGAGTGGAGAAAATCCCAGTAGGATTCCTCAGTGAACTGCTGTGAGACTGAAGGAGATAAATCACCCAGAGAGCTGGGCGTGGTGGCGCACGCCTGTAATCCCAGTACTCGGGAGGCTGAGACAGGAGGATCGCAGGTTGGAGGACAGCCTCGGCAACTTAGTGAGGCCCTCAGCAACCTATCGAGGCCCTGTTTTCAGATAAAAAATAAAATAGGGCTGGGGGTGTAGCTCAGAGATGGAATGCCCCTGGGTTCGATCCCCAGTATCAAAACAAACAAACAAACAAACAAACAAACAAATGGCACAAAGAGAGCTGGGCACACTGTCTGCACATCCTAAATAAACTGCTGTCGTTATTTTCTTCCTATTTGTAGCCCATTCACCTCTGAGCCCCTAGTTGCTAGAATCACCAGCATTTGGGAGGGGCAGACAGAAAGCCGGGAATTAATGACATTATCGATCCACAGAAGCTCAGAGATGCCTTGAAAGACGGGGAAGAAGAGATTTCTCAAATTTACATCCCAAATCCCTCCCCAGCAGCCGATGGCTCCCTCCCGGGCAGTGCGTCTCAGTGCGAGCCAACCTGCTGGTTTTGAAATTGAAATCTATGTCTTTAAGGCCACAGCACACACATCTTGTTCCAGAAAGCACACAGAGCAGTAACTCGGTAAATGCAGCCGATGCAGACGCCCTCAGAGCCGTTTTTGTGATAAAATATCACCAACGGGAACGGTTTCTGTTCCCCACTCATTACCGAAGGAAGGGAAGAATGACCATTTCGTGGGGAAAAGTCCCGTTGTCCTGTGTGCCAACACGCAGGTGTGAGCTGGGCAGGGCTGCCTCATCTGATGAGGATTCGGCCCACCCGGCACCTGGATCTTGGCTTTGTGAGACGCCAAGCAGACAGCTCTGTTCAGCCACTCCTGGCCGCGTGCCTCCAGAAATGGGGAGGTCAGGGTGGGCGTCCTGGTGAGCTTGTGGTCACTTGGTAAGCAGCAATAGAAAACACACATGCGTGGTGGCGCATGCCTATAATGCCAGTACTGGGGAGGCTGAGACAGGAGGATTGCAGGTTTGAGGCCAGCCTCAACAGCAACCTAGTGAGACCCTGTTTCAAAATAAAAAGTAAAATAGGGCTGGGAGTGTAGCTCAGAGGCAAAATGCCTCTGGGTTCAATCCCTAGTACCATCAAAAAAAAAAAAAAAAAAAAAAAGAAAGAAAGAAAGAAAAAACACCACCGTCTCAGATTTAAATTGCGCCCTGTGAGGGTAGGAACTTTGATACTTTCGACAAGGAAAGCATATTGAATGAGCAAGCACTATTTTAGGACGGCGATACACAGTGAAGGGATGTGGAGGGTGATGCATTCTCACATTGGATGACCTGGGTTTGTCACTTACTAGCTGTGTGACCTTTGGCAAGTTGCCCAACTTCTCTGGGCCTTGATTTCCTCATCTGTAAACTGGGGATGGCTGTGGACCTTAGTGAGGACTGAACAGGCTGACCTGTGGGAATCACTTACGCGGCGCCCAGTGTGGGCGGGGCTTCTGTGTAAACATTAGCTACTCTCGCTGTTTTAGGGTAGGAGCAGGATGTGACAACAGTGCATTGGGGGGAGCAGGCTTGGAAGATGGGTGGCCCAGGTTCAAGGTCAACTGTGTCACCTGATCGTGGGCCAGTCACAAAACCTGTTTTGGTGAGAGAAGGTCCCTGCAGGCACTTTGCACATGTGAAGCTTGGGGCCCCTGTCAGCTACTTAGAGCAGCAGAGGATGGGGCATGGGGAGGGTCTATTGGCAAGGTGGAGGAGGGGGCAGCCCGGCGAAGGCACCTGGGCCGCTCCCCAAGGAGCGTGGTGAGTGTCAAAGGGGTATTTAACGAGTTATGAATGGAAGAGAACCAGGAAAGATAAAAAACGGCCAGGTGAACGCAGAGGGATTCAGAAGCTCCCCATTGCTGAGTGCCTGACCTTTCCTGGAACAATCTCAAGCCAGAGTCGTGGAGTGAGATGCCAGGGGGGCTCCGGTCGGACATCCTGAGCTGGCTTATCGTAGCAAACAGGGCCTGCGAGGAAAATGCGTGATTCCTCGTCTAAGTCTGTCCTCGGCTCTGACGGTCACTGAATGTCTCAGCTGGGAGAGAGCGTGACAATCAAGAATGGCCTCCCTCCAACCGGTCCTTACAGATGGGGAATCTGAGGGCCAGAGAAGCCCGGCTCTCTGCTACCACCTGTCCTGGCTCCCAACCTACTGGCTGATCCGCTGGAAGATCCAGCGGGGACTCTGGGGGGGCAGCAGGTCCTCGACACCCAGGGCTCGCTCCTCCCCCGCGCTGGGGTCCATGACTTGCCTTTTGAAAGGAGACCTCCAGCCAGCCAGCAAACGCCCCCCAAGCACCTGATCCCTAAGTTCTTGGAGGTCAGGCAAGCACAGGCCAAGACTCTCGGCTGTGGAGCAGCTGCAGTGCAGCCTGGTGAGAACCAGGCTTTGGGGTGAGATGACAGGGCTCCGACTCCCTTCCAGCTCCCCCAGCTGTTGTGCCTCAGTTTCTGCATCTATGAGATGGGGATACTACTGAACTCTCACCTGAGGATTGCCGGTAGGAATAAATGGTGGTTGGGCATGCAAGGGGCTGAGCCCAGATGCAGGAGGCCCTGGCTGTTATCCCTCGAGGCGCCTCTAGGGGGCAGAGCAGAGCATGTGCATTCCAGGTAGAACAGCCTTCAAAAGGGTGAGGCCCTTTTCTGCACGAAAGGTGTGACTGTGTGGCTTCATAACCCCAAGAGTGAGCAAAGCAAGCCATATCCACACCTCTCTCTTCCTCACGGGAAGAGCACCGAACAGGCAAGGCGCCTAGGATCAGCAGCTGTTCTTAGAGGAAGCACCTACAAGGACCTTCAAGACCGTCACAAGCAGCCCACGAGAGGACAGAAACTAAAGAGGGCTTTCCCTAAGTGAGGGAAAGAGGGTGCCTTAGTGGGGCAGGTGTCTGCATGAGCCCAAGTCCAGGCTATACTAATGAAGGCTGAGAGACACTTAGAGCAGAGTCTGCCGCCCCAGCAGATAGCCAGACGACCCACAGGTACTGAGTATGCGCGTTCCTGGCCCCCCGCCCTGAACCAGCTGGGGGCCTGTGTCATGCTGCTCATGTGCCCAGAGCCTCTGGGTAGACCAGAAGGCCATGCTAACACGCTGTCTGCTTAGGAATTTTTGTGTCTTTGCTTTGAATTTCTTTAATACTGCATCTCTGACACTGCTGGTAAGCATCACACAAAACCAATTACCCAGCTAATGTCGGATGAGGATCCTTTAGTGCTCTTCACCGGCTCTGAACGAGGTACCGCCAGACGCCTCTTGAGAAGGACCTGCCCATCAGGTATCCAGGCACCAACCTAGGAGCTGGACTAAATGGCGGAAATAAGACAAAACTGATATGGGGGTAACCAGACCACATAGACCTGACCTCCATCGGTCAAGCCCAGAGGCCGAGGCTGGCTTACATGGATAAGAAAGGAAGGAGACATTAAAACTGGATCTAAGCAAGCTTACCCCAAGGATGGGTGTCAGACTAACCAGATGAATTCAGGTGCTCTAGGTCTCAGCGCCATTAACATTAGCCTTTACTGTGAAGACTCTTGTGTGCATTGTAGGATGTTTAGCAACATCCTTGGCCTCTGCGCCTGTCTCTGCTAGATGTTCCCCAGGCTACAAATTCACCTCCAGTGGAGGGATGCCGAGTTGATGTAAAATCAGCCCTCACAGTGCCTGCTCTCCCAGACAGTGATCAGAGATAAAATGATGGCATTGTCCGAGACCTGTAACAATCAGGAGCATCTAATACCAGGGGAGGTGGCAAAACACCCCCAATTCTTCACCCTGGGCGTGGCGGTGTGACTGGCTTTGGCCAACAGATGCTAATGAATCTGGACACACAGAGGCTTGAAAAAAGCATTGGAACGATTAGGCTTGTTCTGTCTTGCACCTCAGTTATTGTCGTGAGAGCAAGCCCTGGCTAGACTAATGAAGGAGGAGAGACACATGGAGCAGAGTGAAGTCACCATTGTCAACCCAGAAGACATCCAGATGACACACAGGTATTGAACATGCTCAGTTAAAATCAGACACGTTGAGTTCTATACATGTACTGGGAGAGGCTACTGAGATCTCGGGGGTGTTTGTTACACAGCATGACTGCATGAAAACCAGCTGATACATAAGCATCATGGATTAGGTGTCCCTTTATTCACACTTAGCACAACCTGGGCTAGAGATCCCTGTTCGCTCACCACTGTGGTATGTTGGGGAGCAGGGGGAATAATGGGGTGGGAAGTGTTAACTCTGTACCTGCTTCAGATTGACTCTTAGCTATGGATTACACTGGGGTGTGTGTGTGTGTGTGTGTGTGCTCTAGCCTGCCAATATCTGGGCTATTTCTATAACCAACTTTTGACTTTCGTGGCTTCTTTTCTCGTGGAAGCCCAGCTTGGGTTCTCTGGGTAAAATAGAAAATTTAGCAACTGAGCCTGGAGTGATCTTAAATGAAACAAAGTGTGCAGCTCCCAGTTCGTGGGTTTCTGGCCGGTTGGCAGGGTCTCAAATGACTGAATATGCCCCATGTCCCAGAGCCTGGTTTGCCCTCTCGCCAAGCCAGGTACAGCTCCACTCCACTCTTGTTTTCCAGAAAGTATCAACAACTTCTACAACAAGAATGCTGTGATCTCAGCGCCGAGCATCCGCCTGAACCTGCAAAGCAGTTTGTGGCCCAGAGCTCGGGCCAAACACAGAGACGAGGACTGCTGACACCTGCACAGCGGCTTCCTGGCCTCTCCCTCTCCCCGGTGGCCACTGCCAGGGCTGGGGCCAGACACCAGCATCTCAGGCATGGAAGAAGACTCTTAGTGCCTCCCAGCTGGTCTCCCCACATCTGCTGCCCTCTGATCTCTGTGCCGTACCCAGGCCAAGGTGATCTTCTAAATGCAAACTAGATAATGCCTAATTTGCTTGCCAACTTGAACCCTGTGGTTCAACCTCTGTGAGGTTGTAGATTAAGACCCCGACCCAGGGCCTGGGTTCTGCCCTTTCTCACTTCACTGGCCAGACTTCCCCCTTCTTCACAGAGCTCCAGGCTTCTGGCTTCTTTTCATCTTGAATTCCTTACACCACTGTGATAGTTTGAGCTTTCCCTCCAAAATTCGTATTGAGTTTTTATTTTTTGGCAGTGCTGGGAATCGAATCCAGGGCCTCGTACTTGCTAGGCAAGCCCTCTATTACTGAGCTACATCCCCAACCCCTTTTAAAATTTTTTCTTTGGAGACAGGGTCTAGCTGCATTGCCCAGGCTGGCCTCCAATTTGCCGTCCTCCTGCTTCAGCCTCCACAGTAGCTGAGATTATAGGTGTGCACCACTGTGCCTGGCTCATGTGGGATTTTCATTGTCATTGTGATGGTATTAGGAGATAGGAAATATAAGAGATTATTAGGATTAACACTGGATTAATACCATACCATAATTGCAGGTGTGGGCTTCTGATGAAAGGGCAGGTTCCTCCCCCAGGTCCTCTGTCTGTGCTCTCATTTGCCTGTCTGTCTTCCATCATGGGATAATACTCTCAAACTTCCCAGCCTCCAGGACTGGGAACTTTTTTTTTTTTTTAATAAATTATCCAATCTGTGGCATTGTGTTATAGTAGCAGAGTATAGACTAAGACAACAGGACTAGACTCAGAATGCTGCTCTCCAAGACTCAGCTCCCTTGAGACTCAGCATGCTGCTTCGGTGCCCTGACCCCTCCTGAATAAATTATGTGCAGCTGCGGATGCTGCGGGCTTAGTGCTCAAAGTGACACTGGGCCGCTGTGGGGCTGAGGACCGTCTCTTCAGAGCTGTCTCCTTGGGCTTTTCTTCTAAGTTTTTTGTGACCCTGAGTCAGAAGTTCAACACCTGCGATGGCTTCATCGGCTCATGAAAGCCGGTTTTGTGACAGATGTTTCTTGACTTATGATGGGTTACATCTCGGAAGTTCATCATAAGTCGAAAATATCATAAGTCAAGCATGCACTGAATCCATGTAGCTACCAAACATCACAGCTTAGCGTGGGCCACCCGCGACGTGCCCGTAACACCTGCAGCATTAGCAGGCAGCTGGGCAAAATCATCCAACACGAAGCCTATTTTATAATAAAGTGTCAAACATCTCATGCGATTTATTGAATACTGCACTAAAAGTAAAGAAACAATGCTTGTTTGGGTGTGCTTCGGCACTGTTGTAAAGTTGAAAAATTGTAAGTTGAACAATCGTAAGTTGGAGGCCATCTGTATAGCCTTCCTAATAAATGTTTTTGGCATTAATACCACTGGAAAGACAAATGATTTACACTTTCTTTTTTTTTGGTGGTACCGGGGACTGAACCCAGGGATATTTTATCTCCAAGCTACACCCCCAGCCCCTATTTTTTTTTGAAATAGGGTCTTGCTAAGTTGCTCAATTTCTGAGGCTGGCTTTGAACTTGTGATCTTCCAGTTTGAGCCTCCCAAGTACTGGGATTACAGGCAGGCACCACCATGCCTGGGCTATTTTGCACTTTATTAATCTGCCTTTTCATCTCAGAATTCACGCCAGGCATTTGGGCTCTTGAAGGCGACCCATGTGGGTCGGAATCTCGGCTCTCCACTCACCAGCGAATGTCCTTGGGACAGTCCCCCAGGCTCTTGGTGCCTTCCTCTCCTGCTCTGTGCAGGACGCTGGTGATGGGCCCTCCCACCTCTGGGAGGTGAGGATTCATGGAGTCACCTTCCCGGAGCCCGGCATGTCCTAAGCACTCCAAACACAGGATTTTCCCTGTCTATCTGCAACAACTTCACGACCACGGTCACCAGCAGCACCTGACAGGTACCGAATGCCCGCTGGGAGACACACCAAGGGCTCTGGACACAGAGAGAGATAAGATAGGGTCCCAGCACCCGAGACACTCACGGGCTTGCTTATCTGAAAGCTGGAAAAGTATCCCTACACTCAAGGACTTGGTAAGGGCAAATAAAAAGATGAAGAAAAAAAAAGGAAAGAAAGCAAACAAACAAAATCAAGTGACAGTCTACAGGCAGCCCGAAACCGTAGGACAGAATAAACAAACACCTTCATGTGATTCTCACTGGCTGCCAGCGGCTGGATACCGCTCGGGCACAAGCAGATGCCAGAGGGTGAGAATTAGCTGCCATCGAGTGGCAGACGCAGGGACACCGGCCCTCTGGTGTGTGGCGGAGCTGCCGCCTGCTTCTGCACTGGCACCCTGTGCCCCACTGTCCCCGGGGCTCAGAAACACCTTTATGTGGCTCCCATTGGAGACTGGGTGTGACACTCTGAGTTCACCCGGAGATGACCCTGAACCAGGCGCACAGCACACCCCAGAAGCAAAGACAAGTCCATGGGGATTATTAGGAACATATGATCCTGACTCCCCCCCCCCATGCTAATTAAAATAAGATCACTTTTTGTGTTTTGATGAAATGAACAGGTACCCAGGACAGTAGGATATAAGCAGCCCGTTGGCCAGGACTGCACTCTGTACTTGGGAAATAGAGTCAGCAAAGCAGAATGTCATCTGTCCCCTCTGATCGCCTCTGAGTTCCCCTCGCTGGAGCTTTGAATCCCACATCCTAGTTCTAACTGCGCTGCGGACACCCATGCAGGCACGGGCACTCTGGGTGACCAGTGCATTTTGTGAGAGATCCGTGGCGGGACGGAATCTTCAAAAAGAATGAGCTGAGATTGTATGTATCCACTGCTAGCGTGCGCATGGCCAGGAAGGAGAAAATCCAAAGGCTTGAGCCAATGAACAAAGAGCAAATGGTACCGTGGCCTGATCAGGAAGTTGCTCAGACCCGGGGACCTGGAGTTTGCAAAAGAACACTGCACCATCAGGTGAATTTCGTGACCCCTTGGGGGGCTGGTTCACGCTGCACGCTTCAGGAAGCAAGGTTCCGTGGGTGTGGGTTAGTCTTCCCTGCACCTCCTGCGCCTAGCGCAGAGCTCGCACGGAGCGTTTGCAGACGTTAGCTGAACTGCACTTACTGAGAGAAGAAAAACCCAGGCGTGAAATCCAGGGACATAAAACCTTTATGGACTTCCAACAATGACTCCAAATACTGTTTGGTGACAGTGGAAATGAGTCAGAAACATATGGTCCGGGTTTCCTGACAATTTCCATGACACACAAACAAACATAGGCGAGCAGGGGGCCTCGGAGCAAAAGCTTGAGTTTGCAAAGCACCGTGATGACGGTTGATGAGTCCTGAATCTAAAGAAATACTCAGGAGCTTCCGCAGCACCCTGGGCTGCGAGGGACAGGGAATTTGGAAATGAAAGGAAATAACCATTTCAAAGGAAAAGCCATGCTACTATCAAATAGGGTTGGAGAACTCTGGAAAGGAGACGTGTGAAGATCGGGAAGCTGAAGGCCAGGAGAGGAAGTCTGCCTGGGACTGGTCTCAGGACCCGGCATTTTTGCATCCACAGTTTTACAACACTGGTTTCTTGAGCAGGTGCTGTGGTTGGAGTAGAGCTGTGAGCACCTGGTATCCTCTTTTGTACTCTTTACCTGTTATGTAGGCATCACCGCCTCGCCCTCACCTGGGTCACAGTGGCGCCATGAGGTCCCCCTACCCGTGAGCACCAGTCTACCTGACAGTCCTCACCATCACTGTCTGCATCCTCAGTTGGAGCAAAAATCCTTTTGACACACTGATCATGCCTGGGGGACCCTCAGGCGAAGGTTCTCTCGTGCCAGCTCACACTGGTTGGGGACCATTAGGGAAGGGAGCTTGACTTCAGAACAGGACATGTCCTCCGTGGCCTCTGAGGTCCCCACGATGGAAAAGCCTGGGACCAGACAGGCCAACCGGGAGGGTTTTGCCTGAGCGGGGGATTTGACGGCTCTGCAGATGCTCAGCACAGATTATACCCTGTTTTCTAATTCCTGGCAGTGGTGGGGGGAGGGAGGGGTGCAAGCAGGGGATTTAGCAAAAATCTCTACGCGAGGAACAGCCCCAAGTGTTTCCTTCATCAATCAGACAGCAGAAACAGATGGCACCTTCAAATTAGGACAAAGTGCTTAATCAAAGTCGGAGAGGCACTGTTAGGCGATGCATGGTGTCCCCCCGTCCCCACCCCTGTCCACCTTCAGATGTTGACGTCCTGGCCCACAGACTGTAACTGGACTTGGAGATGAGGTGTTTAAAGAGGAGATTAGGTTACGATAAGGCTACTAGGGTGGGGCTCAGTCTAATCTATTGTCCTTCCGGGAAGAAGAGGCACAGGGACCCTTGTGTGCGGTAGGATGGCCTCGTGAGGAGGTGGCAGGACGCAGCCAGCAAGGAGAGAACCAGCCCTGCTGGTGAGGTGGGACAGAGGACGTAGGAACAGGAAGCCTAAAAGGAAACCATCTCCATAAAGGACAGACTGAGGGAAGGTTAATAGATACAGGGAAAACAGTGCAAGCTAGCGGGGCGTGGTGGCACAAGCTTGTAATCCCAGCTTTTGGGAAGCTGAGACCAGAGGACCTGGGTTCGAGGCCAGCCTCAGCTACTTAGTGAGGCCCTCCGCAACTTAGTGAGACCCTGTTTCAAAATAAAAAATAAAAAATAGGGCTGGGGATATAGCTCGGAGGTAGAATGCCCCTGAGTTCAATCCTCAGTACTGTAAAAAAAAAAAAAAAAAAAAAAAAAAAAAAAAAAA
>PVLC010004646.1:17430-47439 GCA_004027655.1 Graphiurus murinus | reverse complement strand
AAATAAAAACCAAACCAAACCAAACAAACAAATAAACAAATAAAAAACAGTGCAAGCTAGTGCAAAACTTCAGCCCCTTTTGCATGCTGTCATTCTGAGGACAACCAGTGTAAACCAGTCCCCAGAGTGACCAAAGGCAGAAGCAGACAAATGGCGCCAGGAGATTAGAAGAACCCACCAAATTGCAAGATAGAGATTAAAATTAAAGACTGAAAGTGGCCAAGAACATTGGGCCCCCAAGACCCAATTCCATCCAATCACAAAAGGGCAGATGGAGAACCACAGGAAGAGATAAAAGCTCCCCTTCCGAAAGTGTCAATGGATATTATCTTTCAGGGACCTCTTCCCGCGCGCGCGCGCGTGTGTAAGAGGGGAGGGTGAGCTTCTCTGTCTTTCTATTTTATATTGTTCCTCCTTGGCTTAAAATAAACACTCATTCTCTTATACCCACCCTTCTATGGTTCATTGACTTCATTCTTGGAATTTCACAGACCAAGAACCCACTAAGAGGAGAACCCTGTATTACCGGTACCTGGATCTTGGACTTGGGCCTCCAAAACCCCCCCCAAAAAAATAAATGCCACCCATGTTTGGTATCTTGTTATCAGCCTGAGCTAACTCATATCTGGAGCAGGGGGAGAGTGGGGAACTAGGGACATAAACTGTAGCATGTGATCGCCTCTGGGACTATGCAAATAACAGAAGGAGGGGCCTGGAGAGAAGACACCTGGATGGAGGGCCGGGCTGCAGTCCCAGGCAGCAGTGACACAGGCCGGGAGCCAGGACAACCAGGCACTGATCTCGCTGCCCTCCTTCTGACTCGCTGATGGCTGAAACCACTCAGGCCATTTGAACAGGTCCTCTCCTGAGGCAGAAGGCAGGGACGAGGGTTGAGAGGCAACCGGAGGAGCAAACGGGAAGAACTTCCATGCAGGATAGGAAGACCTGATTCCTGAAGGAAAGCCCAGGTCACGACCACATGTCCTGTCCTGGAAGATGTGAGGCTGCCAGTCCATCATGGAGGTGGCTGTGAGGTCACCCCCAGAGCCAGGTGCACAGCAGCTCCCCGAAAGGCGAGGGTGGCCTCACTCCTCCTCCATGCATCCTGCACACAGCTCTTGGCTTTGCAGAGGAGTAACTACATTTCTCAAATGCACACAGCAGATCTGGGGTAATGCTGGGGTCTGGTGACATCCATGGCTTTCTATGGCTCACTCTGTCCCTGGCAAAGATGTCACTCTTGACTTTGAGGAGTTAGACATGGGAAGGTGGTCTAGGACAGAGGACCTGGGACTGGGGAAAGGTAAGAGAAACCATCTGTTAAAAAAAATGACAGAAGCAGGGAAGATTAATAATAGACAGGGAAAACAATGGCCAGGCAGGGACAGTACGAGTTAAAATGGGACTTCAGTCCCTTCCATGGGCCAGATTCCAAGAACAACTGGTGTGAGCAGAGGATTCTAAGAGTGATCAGGAGGGAGAGTGGGGGCAACACGAGAAAGGGGGGAGGAAGGGAGGGAGGGAGAGAGGGAAAAGGAGAGGAAGAGAGAGGGAGAGAGAGGGAAAGAGGGAGAGAGGGAGAGAGAGGGAGAGAGAAAGAGAGAGAGAGAGTAAGAGAGAGAGAGAGAGATAGAGAGAGAGAGAGAGAGAGAGAGAGAGAGAGAGAGAGAAATGACCAATCATAAGGGGACTCTAAAAGACAGATTTAAATAAATTAGGGATAAAAACTGGCTTCCTGAGAGCTTCAGTGGGTCCCTTCCCTTGTGTGGGAGCTTTGCTGGCCTCTCTTCCTTCCTGGCTTAAAATGAACTTTCATACTCTTACGCTTCCTCTCCTACCGTCCGTGGATTTTATCCATCGACTTCACGAGACAAGGACCCGGTAAGAAAGGATCCAGTATCACCTCCATGGAGTGATGGGAGCTCTGTGCCCAGGGACCTCGTGCCGCAGGACCACTGCACACCAGGGTCCTTATGGAGCTGGGTAACAAGATTCCCCGGGGGCGCTTCTTTCCTATCTTGGATTCTCCCTTCCTTCGGTAGGGAGGGTCACTGGCCAGCACAGCCCTCTAGACCTCCGTCCACCCTTCCATCACTCTGTCCATCTGTTTAATGGCAAGTCTGGAGGAGAAGCTGGAGGGAGACGTGCACAGCCTAGCTCTCCTTTCTCCCTGCTCTCCTCTGAGGCGGGCTGTGCTCCTCCCAGATCTGGTGGGTGAGTCCAAGCCCGGGGCTCCATGAGGAGGCCCCAGTGGCTGTCACATAAAAGTCACCTCCTCCCGGTCCCTCTGCCTCCTCTTCCCTGGAGAACTGGTCAGCTGACTCTTGGCCAGTCTCCTCTGTGCTGTAGAAGGTAGCTGCGGTTTTTAGGGTATCACTTCGAGGACCCCACGTATGCCTGAGTTCAAATTCCTGCCCAAATATTTACACATTGTATGACCTTAGGGAAATTTCCTTCCTCCCTCCCTAATTCCCTCCCTCCCTCCCTCCCTCCCTCCCTTCCTTCCTCTTTTCACCTCCCTTTCTCTTCTCCCTCTCTCTCTCTCTTTCTCTCTCTCTCTCTCTCCTTCTTTCTCTCTCTCCTTCCATCCTCTTTTCCTCTCCTCTTCTTTCTTGTGTATGTGACACTGGAAATTGAACCCAAGGTGTTCTACCTCCAAGTTACACCCCAGCCCTATTTATTTTTTGTTTCGAAACAGGGCCTTACTAGGTTGTTGAGAGTCTCATTACATTGCTAAGGCTATCCTCTGACTTGGGATTCTCCTGTCTCAGCCTCCCAAGTACTGGGATTACAGACATGTGCCACTGGGCCTGGCCCTAGAGAAATTTTGCAACCTCTCAAAGCCTCAGTGTTTTTATCTGTAAAACAGGAATGAAGAACAGTCCTTACCTGATAGGATTATTAGTAAATAATAAATTAGTTATAGGTTATACTTTATAATCCTATGCTAAGCCTATAAAACTATGTAATAGTAATCCTTAGCAGTGTCTATACTCTAGTAAGCAAAAAAAAAAAAAATTAAAAATGAGAAGTAGGGATAGTGGGTGAAGGATAGATTTGAGGCATAAATCCTTATTGTTTTAATTCTATGGTAAAGAAAGAACAGTAAAAAGGGAGAGTGTTGGAGGTTGGAGGGAGGGTCAGGGCAAAAGCACTGTTTTTTTTTTTTTTTTTTTTTTTTTTACTAAGGACTGGACCCAGGAGCATACACCCCCAGCCCTTCTTTATTATTTTCCAACTGAATCTCACTAAGTTGCTGAGGGTCTTGCTAAGTTGCTGAGGCTGGCCTCGAACCTGCGATCCTCCGTCTCAGCCTCCCAAGTACTGGGATTACAGGGGTGCACTACCATGCATGGCTCCAAAAGCACCTCTGAAACACACGCACATCTTAAATTACATATCGATGCCCTTTGGGCACAGGGTAGGGGGTACAGCTTCAGAAAAGTCCAATAAATAAGTAAGCAGGTTAAACTGAAATCATCTCTGGCTTCTTCTCTGCAACAAGGCTTTCCTTGGAAGTCTGCTCCTGTTGCTGCCAGTCCTGGATGGAGCTGAGGTTCCCGTGGAGAACAGAGACAGGGACCGAGAGCTGTTCTAGAAGACTTGCCCAGGATCCACCTGGGCCAGTTCACCCACTGCCTAGCAGCGCTCGTTCCCTGCTTCCTTGCACTTACGGCTCTCTCTCCCTTCTCTCAGCTTGATTCCTGGCCCTGGTAAAACGAGGGAGCAGCCAGGTGGAAGGGAGGCCCCTGGGTCAGGGTTTTTTTCTGGCTGCCTGTTGCCTCTGGCAAGCGCATGTTGCTTTTGCAGAGACGAGCCAGGCACACACGCGCGACTTTTGTCCCAGTGACATTTCCAAGAGGAGGGTGGGTGTGTGGACACATTTGTCACTACAATATTTTTCTTCCCAGTTGAAATATTTGATTCTCTTAAGGAATAAACAAATGTCTGCAGCCGACACTGGGAGGATGCCGAGGGAACTGGGGCAGGCGGCGTGGTTTCTTCTCTGCTGGGCGAGGGCAAACTGAAGACAGCCCTGGCCCAGGCCTCCTCCCTGTGACCTGCTGGAGCGCCACCCTGGGGCACAGTCGTCGCCATCGGGGACGTCAAAGGCTCTCTTGACCACAACTCAGGGTGCCGGTGCCTCACTTCTGTCCTTCCTGTGACGGGAACCCCAAAAGCCATATACTGGGGCCTTCTGTCCAGATGTGTGTACCAGCCAGACTTTAGAAGAGCAGGATCGACGAGGCCTATCTGGGGGCTCCTGTCGTTACACTGTCAGAGGCCACATGTCCTTGTCCCCGGCCAAGCCACATGTCCTCACCTCGTTTTTAATTTTTTCTTTGAAAGACAAACGGGGTCCATTTTCTATTTCCTGTCAGGATCTGGAGTGGTCAGCTCCCCGTCCAGGTGCCTTCTTCCTTTGCTCCATGCTTGGTTCTGGGAGCAGAGATATAAAACAGGCCCAAGCCCCTGGTGGACGTGGGGGAGAAGGCGGCACCTGAGGCGGGCCCTGGGAGCACGAGCTGGCAGAAGCCCCGTGTGGGTGGGGCGGTGAATTATTTCATATGCGATGGGAAGGCCTCCACGCAGCAAGCCACCGACTTGAAGGGCAGTTTGGCAGCAGCCATATGGCTTATGGCCGAGGGCCAGATGGGACCGGGGAGGTCTCGGCAGATGCTGGGTGCACAGATGACAGGGGGGTGCCGGTACCCGGCCCTGAGCCCCCAGCACTTTGAACACCTCCCCTCCCCCATGTGAATCGACCGGCAGCATGTAATCCACCTCACCAGCTCAAAGGGGCTTACAGTTGAAAGCCAAGCTGAACACGCTACCCGAAAACCTTTAAAATGCGGACAAGCGCTGGGCAAGTAATCCTAGTACTTGGGAGGCTGAGATAAGAGGATGGCAGGTTAGAGGCCAGCCTCAGCAACTTAGTGGGACCCGCAGCACTCTAGCAAGACTCTGTTTCAAAATAAAAAGGATTGGGGTGTAGCTCAAAGGTAGAATGCCCCTGCGTTCAATCCCCAGTAACGCATATGTATACACACACACACACACACACACACGCACAAATGTGAACATGAAGTCTCTCTGATATTTTGGAATTTTGGATACAGATTCATACCTGTTCCTCAGGTACTGGGAACCACAAAACAGGAGACTCGGGACAGTCTTTGGATAGAATGCCAGAGAACCTGGCCTATCTGGCCACTTCTGGAATCTTCTGGAACTCTACCTCGATGACCCCGTTCCTACCTCTTCTGGTGGCTTCTCCGCCAGGTCCTTTTGGGAGGGCCGCATTAGAATGGTGTGTTAAAGAAGGATGTTGGGGGGATTACAGGTGGCCTCTGGGGACAAGGTCAGAGGCTACCATCACAAGGACAGGGCCACGGTCTTGAGGTGGGAAAACTGAAATCTCAGTGTGTGAGAGTGAGGCTTCCTGGTACTGAAAGAGCTCTGTCTTGGGCCCCTTTAAGCCAGTGCTCTTCCGGTGGACTGAGTGTTTGATGGGTCATTAAGTTTGGGGCGGGAGGAGGGCCGGGGAGAGGGGGCGGCTGCCCACTGACGATGCATCCTAATGGGCCCTGAAGCCGTGAGAGGAGAATGTAAATCAGCAAGAAAATTGGACGGCAAAATAAAGCCTCTGCCGCGCGCTGTTTACTCTCGAGAGGGCAGAGCTGATTAGAGGTGGAGAGGGAAGGGACTCATGTTTCCAGGAGCAACAAAGTTGTGCGTGGTTATGAAAAGGAGATGATTTCTCCTGAAACAGAACTGTCGCCCGTGGGAGACCCTGACCATCCCTTGATTTTCCCTGCAGAGGCCCAGGATCCATCGCCGGGGACCAGAAGCCGTATGCCCCAGGAGCCCGCTATTGGCTCCTAGTCAGGGTTTCTGAGCCTTTCCCTGGCCCTCCTGCTAGTTTTGGGAGGATGCCACCTCTCTGGGTTGAACTCATGAATGCCTAGCAGTGGTTTCCAAAGTGTGGTCCCAGGATTCCAGGGACAGTGTCGCAGGAACCTGTCAGAGTCGCGGCTTCTCAGCCCCGGCCCAGACCTGCTGAGTCAGAAACTTGGCAATACACTGGTACCTGCTCTGTGTACGTGTGTGACAAGAACAGCTAAAATCTACCTATTTAATAGAAGTTCCACGTACAACACGATTTTATTAACTACAGTCTTCGTGTTATATATTAGGTCCCTAAATTTGTTCATCCTCCAAGTCTGTCACTTTTTTTTTTGGTGGTACTGAGGATTGAAATCTCCAAGCTACCTCCTTATCTCAGTTTTATTATTTTGAGACTAAGTTGCTGAGGCTGGCCTCAAGTCTGGGATCCTCCTGTCTCAGCCTCCCAAGTACTGGCATTACAGGTGTGCACCACCACACCTGGCTAAGTCTGCTACTTCCTATGTTAGTTTTGTTAGTTTGCTACATTATAGAACCATTATGCTATCTCTATCCCACAGCCTCATGGTGCAAACCTCATATATACACCCTAAAACTTATTTAACAAATGCATATATACATCTATGCAATGAGGAAGGGAGTGTTGTCAAAAGTCTTGGTGCCGGGTGTGGTGGCACATGCTTGTAATCCCAGCATTTGGGAGGCTGAGACCAGAGGATCCGGGTTCGCGGCCAGCCTCAGCTACCAAGTGAGGCACTCCGCAACTTAGTGAGACCCTGTTTCAAACTAAAGAATAAAAAATAGGGCTGGGGGTATAGCTCGGAGGTAGAATGCCTCTGAGTTCAATCTCCAGTACCGCAAAAAAAAAAAAAAAAGAAAGAAAGAAAAGAAGAACCTCTGGGTGTGCCTAGCCCTTGGTTCTTCACCAGCCTTCCAGAAGGTTCTGAAGCATGCTCAAGCTGGAGAGCCACCAGCCTGGGGGCAGAAGCTGCTGTAAGTGGCTAAGCCACCCCAGGAGAGGCAGTCAGTAGGAGGCCCTGCCCTGCTGCCTCAACTGCTCATGGCCTGGCTGCTTTCTTGCTGTCTTCACAGGATAGACAGGGACCCGCCTGGGAGGGACCTGGCTGCTCAAGGCTTGGAACTCAGTGGCATCAGCTGCGCCCGACCCATTTCCCACCTGCTCCTGGCTCAGGCCGCCTCCGGTCCTTCCCTGTGTCCCAGGCTGGTGCTCCCACTAACTGCCTGGGTGAAAGCTACAGCCTGCATGGTGCTGTGTCTGTGTCATATTCCCCGCCTGGGTCTCTGGGTGACTTGCAGGTCGATGTCACTTTATTTATCTGCTCCTGCTTCCCCTAGCATGGGCTCAACACACGAGGGGGAGGGGAACACTCATTCAAACGCTGAGAATAAGTAAAGATCAGATCCAATGCTGGGGGAAGGAGGAGAGTGAGTGGTTCTCAGACCCCCTCCGGGGTCTCGGGCTCACAGGGCAGGAGCTTGCTCAGCAGGAGCTCAATTTAAAAATACCGTGCATGCAAAATTAATTTAGTAGCAAAAGGAAAACTGAATTATGTATAGCATGTTGTGTATTAACACTTTTCTTGGAAGGTTTTCACCGACTTCACCTAAACAAGCAGGATTTATAAACAGCTGATCAGGATCGCACCTCACGTATAAATCAAGGCCTACGTAGGCTGGCGGTAGTGGGGAGTCACAGTACCCCCAAAAGCTATGCCAGAAGGAAAGGCAGAAACTGGGGAAAGAGGAGACACTGCTAAGCTGTGTCCCTGTATCCTTCCATCCTTCCTTCCTTCCTCCCTCCCTTCCTTTCATCTTTTGGTACTGGGGCCTGAACGCAGTGGCATTCTACCTCTGAGCCATGACTCCAGCCCTTTTACTTTTTTTCTTTCAAGACACAGTCTCACTAAGTTGCGAAGGTTGGCCTTAAATCAGTGATCCTCCTGTCTCAGCTCCCAAGTACTGGGATTACAGATATGCACATAATTCTCCTAACCCCTGGGCAGGGCCAGCCCACGGGAGAGTGTCCTTCCTGGCAGCCCAGAAATGTGGAGTTCAGTCGACTGGTAACTCAAGGCCAATTTTCCAGCAGAACCAGAAGGAGAACCAGAGGGCCACCTTGCAGCGTTCTCAGATCTTCAAATCATCTCCCAGTTTCTGCGTGGGGGTACAGATCATCATTCACTTATTTGGTTGTTCAATGATGAGTAAAGCAATAGGATATGATCACCACCATAGAAAGTTCTAGAAAGATGTGCAAGGGTTCACTTCTTGTTCCAAAGGAATTGCTCATCTAAGTCAAGAGAAGAGAGGGGTCCCATTAAACATCATCTTGGAAGACTGTGGTCCTTCAGGTGAGTGGTCAACACTTAGGAGTGACAGCAGGGAGTTGACTTAGGAATCTCTGCTTAGAAGTGTCCCCATCGGGGACACCTTCCATGACCTCCTCTATAAGGCAAATGCCCCCTGTAATATCTTCCCCTAGGAGCCTGTGCTTGCCCCCCACCCTTTGTACTATTGGGGATTGAACCCTGGGCCTCATGCATGCTAGGCAAGTGCTCTACCACTGAGCTATAGCCCCAGTCCTTTAAAAATTATTTAAGACAGAGTCTTGCTAAGCTACCTGGAACTTTTGATTCTTTAGCCTCTGTCTCCCAAGTAGCTGAGAACCTATGCTCCTGTGTTTGCTCTTCTTTTCCTTCCTTCTTTCTTTCTTTCTTTCTTTCTTTCTTTCTTTCTTTCTCTCTCTCTCTCTCTCTCTCTCTCTCTCTCTCTCTCTCTCTTTCTCTCTCTCTCTTTCTTTCTTTCTTTCTTTCTTTCTTTCTTTCTTTCTTTCTTTCTTTCTTTCTTTCTTTCTTCTTTCTTGTGGTACTGGGGATGGAATCCAGGGGCATTCTACCCCCAAGCTATGCCCCCAGACCTATTTTATTCTTTTATTTGGAAACAGGGTCTCACTAAGTTGCAGATGGCCTCACTAAGTTGCTGAGGCTGGCTGTGAACCTGCCATCTCCCTGTCTAGCCTCCCAAGTACTGGGATTGCAAGCATGCACCACCACACCCTACTATGTTTGCCCTTTTATAAAACAGACTGCAATAGAAATTGTTTAATAACAAACCAAACAATTACTGAATGCTTCTTCTGCTTTTCATTTTGTTTTCTTGTGGTACTGGGGATTGAACTCAGGGGCATTTTACCTTCGAGCTACACCCTCGGCCCCTTTTATTTTGAAACGGGGTCTCACTAGGTTGATGAGAATCTCACTACTTGCAGAGGCTGGCCTCGTGCCTGTGATCCTCCTGTCTCAGCCTCTCAAGGACCAGGGTTACAGGCACGAGTCACAAATGCTTCTTAAATCATTTGCAACGACTCATTGAGTTCTTTCAGCGACGCTGTAAGAATGGTCCTGTTATTAGCCCCAGTTTACAGATGAGGACACTGAGGCCCAAGGAGGTGAGCAACTCTCCCCCAAGTCGACAGCCTGTAGCCGCAGCGTTGGGCTTCAAAGCACAGAGCAACGACTTCCAGACCTGTGCTCCGACACTTCCCAGCCTCCCCGCCAAGGCCGTCCCACCCCTGGGATGGCCGGTTGACAAGGGCGACAAGGGCGAGGCCTCCCCTCTGCCCTGGCCATTGCTGTGTCTGACACATGTTACCACAGTGCACTCGGGAGGCGCTCAGTAAGTAGTTGATGAATGAATAAATGAATGAATGAATGAATGAACAAATGAACATTTATCTGGGAAGATCAGAACCAGCGTGGGGAGGGGTGGAGAGGGAACGTTAGGAATGCTGGATTCTTGGCATGCCTGGCTGCCTCACCCTCTGTCTTCTTCTCTATTTTCCAGATGTAGCTTTTTCTTCCCCTTCTTGAGGCTCCAACCAAAGGGCACCAGGCCGCCTGACCGGGCTCTGTGGGTGACGGATGGGTGAGAGGCAGCAGCTGGAGTGGGGAGGTGGGGGGGTGAGCAGGCCACGTCCTCTTAAAGGCACAGAGCCAGCAGCACTTCCGCCTGGAGCTCTCTCGGAGGTCCTGCTTTCGGAGGGAGGGAAGGAGCCCCATAAACAAGGGCCCCACCGCTTAATGGGGACTGAAATACGATGCTCTTCTGAGGGAATGTCACAAGGATTAATAGCCCATCTCCTCCTAGCTTGGCGCTGAAGCCGCGCCGTTGCCCGGAGTGAGAACCCCGCTTCGCCTGCGAGTTTCATTTCTACATCTTAAACTTTCTCACTTGGCGTGTTTTGCATCGTCACCACCGCATCGTGGGACGGGCTCTCGGGGACTCTGCACTCGAGTGGAAAGCTTGTGTGTGTGGGGGGGGCACAGCTCACCATGCAGAAAAAAAAAAAAATATCCGGAGCTTGCCCTGGAATGTACTTCTGGACTTGCCTGCCGACACTCAAGAAGAACAGGGTACCCCCAAAATAAAGCGACGTGTGGGTTCTGTTGAATGGTAGGCAGCAGGTGTGGCAGGATCTGGGTCTCACGCCGCAGCCCCCACTCCCCCACCCCAGATGGGTTTATGGGGGAAGAAGGAAAGTCAAGTATAGGGTGAGGGGCAGGTTGTTTAAATGAAGATCTGAGCGTCTGTCTATACCGGCAGTGGGTCGACCCCAGGTTCAGGAAGCGCAGCCCAAGAATCTGCTCTGTTTCCCAGGTTCAAGTTAAAATAACACAAGACATAGCCAGGCGTAGTGGCACTTGCTTGTAATCCCAGTACTTGGGAGGCTGAGACAGGAGGATACAGGTTCATGGCCAGCCTCTGCTACTTAGTGAGGCCCTCTGCAACTTAGTGAGACCCTGTTTCAAGTAGGACTGGGGGTATAGCTTGGAGGTAGAATGTCCCTGGGTTCAATTCCCAGTACTAAAAAGAAATACCACACACACACACACACACACACACACACACACACACACACACACACAAGACAACAATCCCAGCACCAGCAAAGCTCAGAGTTTCTCTTTCTGAACCTAGGGTAGCTATTTCTCTTCCGAGAGGTGGCTCTCGGGACACAGATGGGACCAGAGTTGCTGGGCTCCGCCAGGTCCTCTGAGTGGTGGCTTACATTACTAACTTTTAGAATGAGAGTGGCGTGGTTTCCTGGGGGGTGGGAAGAGGTGGTGAAACCCGCTAGCCTCCCCTTAGCACCCTGTCTCCAGGAAAAACCACAGCTTCCCCGGCTCGGAAGGGGCCGTATGAGGGATGGCAAGGGGAAAGGAGGTGATAGGAGACAGACTGCTCTTTTCTCCCGTCCAAGGGGACCAAAGGCTGAGGGAATTTGAAGACCATGACCCATAAGGGAGGCAGGACATGACCCTCCCCAGTTGGCTTTGCAGTTCAGCATGAACCTGGACAGAAAGTCAGAGTCCAGTGTTGTCGCTTGATGGGTTAACCCTGATGGGGTAACAGCTCCACTCCCTTTAACAACGATCCTTGAGAAGACCAAAAGTGATCGAGTGAAGTTGAGGCCTGCGTATGGGACAGGTGGATGAATCCCGAATGGCCCGACCACCTGGACGGGCGGTCTGGATCAAGTGTGTCCTGGGTCGAGGGCACTGAGCTCTCCAGAAAGACAAGAAACAATAACATTTAATGACATTGAAGACAAGCCGGCGTGGTGGTGCAGGCTTATAATCCCAGTACTCGGGAGGCTGAGACAGGAGGATTGGCAGGTTTGAAACCAGCCTTGGCAATGTAGTGAGACCCTGTTTAAAATAAAAAAACATTTAGCCATGCATGGCGGCACACGCTTGTAATCCCAGTACTTGGGAGGCTGAGACAGGAGGATCCGGGTTCGCAGCCAGCTTCAGCTACTTATTGAGGCTCTCTGCAACTCAGTGAGACCCCCATTTCAAAATAAAGAATAAAAAAATAAAACTGGGGGTGTAGCTCGGGGGTAGAATGCCCCTGGGTTCAATCCCTTGTACCGCAAAAATAAATAAATAAAATAAAAAATTAAAAAGGGCTGAGGGCTGTAGCTCAGTGGTAGAATGCCTCTGGGTTCAATCCCCAGTGCCTCCCTTCCCCCCAAATTAAAAAAAAAATTGAATACAAGCTGCAAGCTGGCCGAGGCAATGTAGCAAGACCCTGTTTCAAGATAAAAAGGGCTGCGGGGCTGGGGGAGCCTGGAGTCAGAATACCCTTGGGTTCAATCCTCAGTACCAATAATAATAGTGATGATAATAAAAGTAAAAAAATAAAGTTTAACACAGCAAACCCCAATAAATCCAGAGTTCATCTCTGTTTACTTTTCCATATATGTATTCGTAGGTGGCTTGATAAAGTAGATATGGCGTGCATACAAATATCAATATAGTGTGTGTGTGTATGTGCATACACACCCATTCCTGGAATTATACGGCTTATATCTTGCTTGGTTCACTTATTGATATATTGTGGTCATAGTTAATGAACTGACTATATAATATTGAGACATCTATCTATATATAAAGTGCAAAATCAGCCGATTTCCCCCCACACGCCTGAAATTCGAAAGTACCAAGCCATCCATCAATAGTTGAAAATCCCCCAAGCTTTAAAAAATTTACCATTCAGTTAAGTATCAGTCAGCGCCTGCTCACTCAGCAGAGAAATCCCTAGCCAGGACTAAAAATTATATATTTGCCTTTAATTGCCACATCATTATCCCCATCCACCTGAGATGTAAATGCAAATTCAATATTAGCTGCTAAAATATGCATTTGTTTTCCAAGGGGCCTTATCCCAGCCAATGACTCGGCAGAACGAGAAAGAATAAAAATGGATCAGGAGCGAGGAGCGGTAATCGGGTGTCCTGACGTCTCTGTGTATCTCGGTGCACACTCCGGGAGGGGGCGGGGAGCCTAATTATATAAAACTAAGATAAAGCTCGGCGAGGGCTCCGGAGTTAGCCCTCGTAAATGAATCACGGTATGAAGGTTCTTGCCGAGGCAAAGTTATTAAGGAGGTTTTATGGCTTGCATACAGTGGTGGTCTGAATAAAAACATCCCATCCTACTAAACAGGGGAGTTAGGTTTATTTCAGAAGCCTGTTCCTTTAGGATAAGTGGCTTTTTTGGGTGCCCAACCGAAACACAATTTCCCCCTCTAAGAGAACATAGAAAAGGAGAAAGAGTGTGTAGAGAAAGCCCTCTTCCCTCTGCAGGAGCTGCTGTCACCCCAAGTCAGCCATTGGAACCACCAATTATTCCGGTGACAAGGAGCGGGCTTGTCATTACCTGTCACTTCACACTGGCCGCCGAGGACTCCCAGCTCGGTCTTCAGTGCCAATGCATAAATGTGGTGGAGCCTCTGCCTCCCCGAGGTCTACTTCAGCTCGGCGGCCTCCTTAAATCCGGGGCTCCCCAGTAAAAACATCAGACGGGCGTCTCAGGTTCGCTGTTATATGCGCTTACACCAAGTATATGTTTTTATGGGGCCTTGTATATTACAAGCACTTGAGAAGGACGAAGGCTGCAGAGACGGTGGCGGATGCATAATTCATGGCTAGGGCTGCAGCTGCCCGCGCGGGAGCCCGGTGGATGAAATGCTCGGCCCTGTTTCATTTGCACAGCCGTTTACCTGACTGTAGGAAGTGGCGGTGTCCACACAGCAGGCTGCTCTGCTAGTAGAGAGAGATTTCCACAGCCACGGAGCTGGGTACGGGAATCCCATCCAGCGTAAGGGGCGGCCTCTGCCACCCCGAGAATCTGATTCCCAGGGAGGAGTGGGATGGCCTGCAGGCAACTTGGAAGTGTGCTTCGTTCCCTGAAAGAGACTCACCCGCGAAATAATATTCTTTTGCTCAGCGACAGAGTCGCTTGCCATTGCAGGTGGCACTTGTCTCGTGCTAGCTGGTCCTTACAGGTCCCCCTGTGTCCTCTGCCTAGGATGAGCTGAGCATGGGAAGGGAAACCTTAGTCCTTCCCCGCCAGGGTCAAAGCCACCCCCGAGGAAGGAAGGGCTTCTCCAGCTGTGCGGCCCCCCACCCCCGGCTGCCTGGCGAGGTGGGGCTGGAATGATGCTGCAGGCTCTGGGGAGCTGGGAGACCCTGCATCTGTTTCCTCCTCCTCTTGGCCACTGTAGCTTTTCACTGGGGGAAATCATTCCTGGATCCTCGTAGCATCAATGCTGTCTCAGGAGTGACGACTCAGGTGGACCTGTCCTTCTACATTTCTTCTATCCTCGTCTAATGAAATCCCTAGTTCCCTGAAATGCAGTGCTCTGAGGGCAGATGGGGGCTGGGCTGGGGAGATTCCCACCATTGCATCCGCTAGCACTTTGTCCAGCGCATGCAGGGGCTGTTCTGCCACCAGGAGCAGGCGGGGAGGGAGGAAGACTCTGGCTCTGTTTGACACGCCTCAGGTGGATGGCAGTGACTTCCCACACAGAGGACATCCTAAGAGGCTCTCCTTAAGTTTCAGAAATTTGTTTGGTTTTGTTTTCGATATAGGGGATTGAACCAAAGGATGTTCTACCTCTGAGCTACACCCCCAGCCTTATTTTATTTTTTACTTTGAAACAGGGTCTCACTAAGTTGCTGAGGGTCTTGCTAAGTTTGTGAGGCTGGCCTTCAAACGGCAATCCTCCTGTCTCAGTCATCCAAGTACTGGGATTACAGGTATGCACCACTATGCCTGGCTGTTTCACAGAATATTATACCCAATACCTAGCATAATTGTGCCAATCAACTCCTATTGGCATGTTTTTTAAGAGAAAAAATTATCTGGCCCAAATGCATAATCGCAGCTGTGAAAGGGAATGTGTGTATTATTTGCGCTTTCCTCTGCAGACAGAATAACAAGTAACTATATCCGCGCATTGGAAGGCAAGACAGCTTCCTTGGCGAGGTTCTCCTAATGTGTGTGCCGACAATCCAGCGTAATTGTGTGGAGCGTCCTTTTCCTGCTAAAATTCCTCATGGAGAAGAGATTGAATTAAGGAATTCCACAGAACCGCCTCTCCCCTGCTGCCACCTCAGAATTTTCTACTTATTTGTGTCTTATGTCTGCTTGCATTATATTTTAATTATCTATTTCCAAATTGGCTTTAACCACTAGACTCTTGAGGGCAGAAGTCTAGTGGTGGTCTCCTCCTCCTCCTCCTCCTCCTCCTCCTCCTCCTCCTCCTCCTCCTTCTTTTTCTTCTTCTTCTAGTTTCTACCTCTCAGCTATACTCCCAGCCCTATTCTATTTTTTTTTTTTTGAAACAAGGTCTTGTTAAGTTATAGAGACTGGCCTCAAACTTGCAGTCCTCCTGTCTCAGGCTCCCAAGCACTGGGATTAGAGGTGTGTGCCACTGTTCCCGGCTCATGTTTTCTTTTAATAGGAAGAAACAGACCCAGTAAGGAAAAGAGCCCACGATGTCAGGGTGGAACCAGACCCAGGCATGGACTAGCTAGGACACGACCAGGCAAACGGCAGCGTGGCCATGAGCCCATGTGCCCAGAGGCTGGGTGTGAGGGTCGGCAAAAGCAGAAGGAGCAACACGGTTAGCAGCAAAAGTTCCCAGAAGGAGCGATGCCTAGGTTGTGGGTTGGGAGAAGAACCAGGTGGGAGCTGGCCTTTTCTCACATCAGTGATCGGAGCAGCAGCAGGGGTGCATGCTGGGAACTGGTGACTTCTTCCAGCCCAAGTGGCACGATGCCACGTCCCTGATCACCCCCTGCAGGGGCACCACAGAGGCTCAGCCCAACTCCTTGGTGCAGGGCCAGCACTCAGACGCGGGCCTCCGCATTGCAAATGCAGAGAATAACTTTCTTCTTGGGTTTTCATAATTAAAATGGAAGAGTAGAATTTGCCTGTTAACTTAAGCCCCATGAAAATGCACAGAAATCTCCTGAAATATGACTCATTATTACAGAGACAAATCACCCAAGTCTCTTGCTTTCTGGTTGCAGCTGAATTGCAAACAAAACAAAACCAAAGGAACGAACGAATAAACAAACAAAAAAAAACGGGCAACAGCCAGCAACTACTTCCTTCTGGGGGTCAAATCCCAGGTTCTGCCTAGGATCAAAAGGCCCCATGGACTGGAATTTGTGCACCTCTCTGCTTCTCCCATACCATGGCCACAGCCTGGAGCAAGCTTTCTCACCTTCCTCTCTTGGCAAATCCAGACACATCCTTCTCGACTTAGCGGCCGTGTCACCTGTGTGCGTCTTGCATTGCAACACCTCAACCCCACACAGCTGGGGAAGCTGCTACCCTGGGGCTCCCACAGTTCTATTGCATCCGCCTCCTTCCCAGCACCTGCCACAGGCCCGTTGACTCACATCTGGGCAGCAAAGGGTGATGTCTTAGTTCTTCGCCTCTAGGCACAGAATGCAACAGGCGCTGGATACCTGCAACATGAACGTGGTCCGCGTTCCCTTCAACTCAGCCTGGTCCAAGGCTGCCTTGGTGATACGGAAGGAACCGGCTGCTATTTCCTTTACAAACCTCAGTGAAAAATAAGGAAAGCTAGTTTGAAAGCTGGTAGTCACGGAGTAAGTTGATCAATTTCCCATGCCAAAGGAGAGCAGCTCAGCGGTCCTTCCCACTCGCGTCTCCTGAGCGGTCTCCAGGCGCCTCTTACTGAACCGGCTCTCCTGGGGGAGTCCTGTCCCCAGCCGCCTCTGTGGGGAGTTCCCTATGAAACGGAAGCAGAAAAGTAGTCTGCGTGGGTGTCGATGGCTGGGTTAGCAAGCTTGGCTTCAGTGGGGACTTCTCCCTCTTCCTCTTCCTAGCAACAGGATCCAGAAGGAGCCCATTCCCAGCATCAGGACTAAAACAGAGGTCTCCGGGGCTGCAGCCTCCAGACTGAGGTTCCGTGTAAACATCTGCTTCTTGTTGCTGCTGGGGCCCCCACTCTGGACGTCTCTGAAAAGCCCAGGCTCCCCCACACCTGGATTTGGGGCAAATTGGAGGGCAGTGGCCCAGAATTTCTTCTGGGTCATCTTTGCCAGAAGGTGAATGACAGGGCTAATTTGTTGTGACTTTTCAGGTGTCCTGAATTAAGAAGTTCCTTCTATGAAGAAGCACTGGGAAAGTGGGATAAAGAGATTGTTTCCCCTTTCTCCATGAAGGAATTCACCCAAGTTGAGAAGAAGGGACCATGTGCAATGTCCTAGAATCTTGGTCATCAGTGTGACGCCCAAGAGTGGCAGGTGAGGCTGGTAGAGCTTGCGCAGTGAAGGGAGGAGGTGTTCAGATTCAAGTTCTGCAGCCTGGTGCGGTAGTGCACGCCTGTAATCCCAGCACTTGGGAGGCCGAGACAGGAGGACCCCAGATTTGCCAGCCAGCCTCAGCAACTTAGCAAGACCCTGTTTCAAAATAAAAAGGGGCTGGGGTGTAGAATGCCCCTGGGTTTAATACCCTACCCCTATCCCCCCAAAAAAAATCAAGATCTGTCCCCTCCTAACTGCAGGACCTTGGGGGATTTAACTTCTTTGGGCCTCACTTTCTTCATCAATAATCAATAAAATGGGACTAATACCCACCCCGTGGAGTCATAGCAATTGAATACACATGCACCACACACAAACCACACTTGGTATTGACCATCCATGATTTCAAGCCTGAGTTTCTTTATTTTACTTTATTTGTTTTTAGTACTAGGGATTGAACCCAGGGACATTCTACCCGCGAGCTACACTCCCAGTCCTTTTTATTTCTGCTTTTGAAACAGGTCTCAGTAAGTTGCCAAGGCTGGTCTCAAGCTTATGACTCTCCTGTTTCAGCCTCCCACATACTGGGATTACAGGTTGTGCACCACTGTGTCTGGTTCTGTTTGAGTTTATTTTATTTTGTCTTGTGTTATTTTATTCTTGGTACTAGGGGTTGAACCCAGGGGCATTCTACCTCTGATCTATACCTCCAACCCTTTCTATTTTGGTTTTTGAAACAGGGTCCTCACTAAGTTGCTGAGGGTCTCACTAAATTGCTGAGGCTGGCGGCAGACCTACAATCCTCCCTTCTCAGCCTCCCAAGTACTGGGATCACAGACATGTGCCACCACACCTGGCTCAGCTTGAGTTTATTTAAAGTGCATCAAAAACAATTACTTCATCTCGTATTGTGTTACTCCTCCTCCCTGCCACCACCTTTAGGAGCTGTCTGGATCATATCTAATCAAATGGCATTTTTTCAAAGCAATGGGCCCCCAATAAGTCTTCATTTTAGTTTCATTAAATCACCATTTATTTCCCTTAGTTTCATTAAATAACCGTACAGCGGGCATAAATAGGTCTGGGATAACAGCAAGTGGCTCTCAGAAGCAAATGACGACTGCCAGGGCAGAGGTGCCGGGGCAGGTGGGGCGCTGACTGACGGTGAGGAGCATTCGGGGGCCCTGGGGCTCTGCCCGTGACCCCCTTCCTCAGCACTCGGGTGCACAGTGGGCTGATGTCCAAATGCCACTGCTTGCCTGCCTCGCCTGCAGGCTGGCGCCCACGCTGCTGCCTGTGCGGCAGCCCAGGATGCCACAGGCCCATGGGACGTTTCCATGCCAACGGCTGATGGGAACTGGTGTGTGAGGCCCCAGCTCCGTCTGCCTGCCTGAGGGCTGGGTCGCGCTGAGACAGGTTCTGGACTGGCCTCAAATTTCCCCAGTGGGATTAAGCGCCTTCCTCTCCAGAGGTAACGGGCTTGGAAACTTGCCCTCTCATGGCTGCATTTCTTAACTGCTCTGACTTCCTTCCCAGAGCCCTGCTGGGGTCCTGGCATCTCGCAGGTAAACAATGTGGTCTGGCCCCTTCTTTTTTTTTTTCTCTCGGTACTGGGGATGGAACCTAGGGGCATTCTACCTCTGAGCTACACCCCCAGCGCTATTTTATATTCTTTATTTTGAAACAGGGTCTCACTAAGTTGTGGAGGGCCTCACTAAGTAGCTGAGGCTGGCCTCGAACCTGCGATCCCTCCCGTCTCAGTTGCCCAAGTACTGGGATTAGAAGTGTGCGCCACCACGCCCAGCATGGTCTGGCACCTTGGCTCAGGGTTTGCTTTGGGGACACCTCAAACTGAGGTGTATGAGTTGCAGGTATGAGTTGCACTCTGGGGGTGCAGGACGCAGCACAACACAGCACTTCTGTTACACGGAAGTCACCATTATGGAGTCCCATCTGTGGCAGCCAGGAAAAATGGTCCCCACACATGTCCTGATCCCCAAAGCCCGTGAAGCCGGTACCTTGCGGGGTTCAGGGGACTCTGCAGGTGGGGTTCAGCTGTAGATCTTGAGAGGGGGAGATTATTCTGGATCACCCAGAATGACACTCTGATGTCATCACAAGGGCCTAGGTACAAGGGATGCAGAAAAGGTCAGAGGAAGGTGGTCACGAGACAGTAGAGTCAGAGAGAGAAGGCGCTGTGGTTTGGCTGCAAAGACAGGGAAGGGGCCACAAGCCAAATCGGACAGGCGGCCTCCAGTAGCCAGAAGGGTAAAAAGAGATAGATTTCCCCCTGGAGCCTCCAGAAGAAGCCAGCTCTTCTAACACTTCATTTCAGCCCTATCAAGACTCACTTCTCACCTCCAGCCTCCAGAACTGCCAGGGAACGACTCTGTGTGGTGCTAAGCCAACCAGTTTGTGGTAATTTGCTACAGCAGCTCTCAGAATCTGCTATAGTTTGGATCTGCGGTGTCTCTTAAAGGCCCATGCGCTGAAGGCCTGATCCCCAGTCTAAGGCACTGCTGAGAGGTGCGGGAACCTTTAAGAGGTAGGGCCTGGCAGGAGGAGGTTAGGTCATTGGGGGTGTGCCCTGGGAGCCACACTGGGACCCTGGCTCCTTCCTCGAGCTATCTTTTGGCTGCTGCAAGGTGAACAGGTCCCCTGTGCTACGTGCTCCCACCAAGACACGCTGCCCTGCCACAGGCCCAAAGCAACTGGGCCTGATCTGAAACCTCTGAGACCGTGAGCCTAAACCTCTTCTCTTTATACATTGATTGTCTCCAGTGTTCTAGAAATGCGAAGCTGGCTAACACAGATAGTACCACACTGACCCATCCTCACCTTGGTTGGTAGTAGACAGTCTGTCCATGTTTAGCGTCTGGGAAGATGAGCACTTACGGGGATAGCTCGTCTCCGGGGAGAAAGCCAACGAGAGGCAGAGGGGGGATCAAACCCAGCCTGCCCATCCCTGAGGCCAACCAATTCTCCTCCACCCAGGACCCCAGCACTGATTCCAAGAGGCAAACCTACAACGCCACCACGCTGAGGTTGGTTTTCCATGCTGAGATTGCTGATATTCATTAAAAGGCTCACCATCGCTGGGTATGGTGGCACACACTTGTAATCCCAGTACTCAGGAGGATCACAGGTTTAAGATCAGCCTCAGCAACTTAGCGACATTTGTTTCAAAGTAAAAAATAAAAAGGAATGGGGGTGTAGCTCAGAGGTGGAACACCGTAGGTTCAATAACCAGTACCCCATCCCCCTAAAAAAAGAAGGCTCATAAGAAAAGCTCATAGGCGCTTGATACAGGGTTAGCACCTGCCTTGGTACATGCGTCATCAAGCTGCTTAGACGAGGCCCAGTGCAGGCTCACTCTAGAACAAAGTAGGATAGACGAGGCATTGGAGTTCAACTCTTCTTCTATTTCAGAAAAAAAATAGAAATACCCCAATGGGTTAGAAGCATGGAATTGCTGCTTCAATATTTTTCAACCACCAGTGTGCATTTGATTGCGTTCCTACTATGCACTAGGCATGTGCTGGATGCTGGGAACCCAACGAATACTAATAAGAAACAATAACAACCTGAGTGGCACTGAGGATACGGAGCCATGCAAATTGCTGAACTACCACAGGATGTGGCTCTCTTTCTAGGCCGGGGATCTTTCCTGAGGACCCCCCCATTCCTTACCCCTGTATCAGATGATGTGTGCAGAGCTGGGGAAGAGAGACCTTGTCTGCATAAAGGGGCTGATGTCCTAGAGAGGTTGGTAAACAGGTAGCGAGCAGGTGGCCTTCATTCTCCAGGCATGTATTTGACAAATATTTACCAAGTGCATCCTACGTATCACACTGTTAACAGGTGCAGCGGTTAAGAAAACAGGCAGGCAGCAGCGGAGGTTGAAAGGAGAGAGAGGGTGCTCAGAAAGGTCCAAGAAAGTATAATGGCAAATCCAGAGGAGGTCTAGAGACTGCGCAGCGCCCCCAGGTGGAGAGGGTGTGGAAAATCCTTGCAGTCTGTCTCCGCCTTCCATATCCCATTAATATAACCTGTGCGTTTGACTTGCGCATCTTCCTGGAGACAGGCTATGACTGGCAGATCGCAACCGAGAGTTTTAATTATGGCTCTTATTGTTTCTTCGCAGTTCTGGCGCAACTCGGCACCCAGGCAATTAACTCTGCCTGTTCTTCTCGGTTTGTCCCTGTACCTGAGAGACACTTGGCAGCTCCCAGGTCCCGGGAAGGTGGCGGTTGGGGGTGGGGGTGGGGGGGCGTGCTTTCAAGTCACGTTTCTCAGACCATCACACGCTCAGCGGGCACTTCCTCTCATATCTGATAGGGAACTTGCAGTGTCAGATACGACAAATAGAGCTTTAGAACAGCCAAGGAAAATATAAACAAAGAGGTCTGCTTTTCAGACTCTGCCATTAACAGGTCTGGAGGAAGGAATGGAGAGAGGACTGTAATGGACTTAGCAGGAAACAAGCTCAAGTGAGAGAGGACGGGAGCCACTAATGCTGCTGACATTCCTTATGCAACAAATCTTTTAGGAAAAACATGGTGAAATCTACCTGAAACCCACCTTGGGTCAGCTAGTCTGCATTTTGGGATCCCCTGGGTCTAGAATAACAGAGGCATGAACGCAGACAAACCCATCCTGGGTGAGTAAGGAAAGAATACATAGGGTTTTAGGGCTGAGTTGATTGTATAATATATACAAAATATATATAGATACAAAAAATATATATATACAAAATAAATATATATACAGAACATATATATATTTTAAACTCTTCATTTTCTTAGAATGAAATTTTTCTTTATTAAAAAATATCAAAATGTAGCCGGGCGTGGTGGCGCACGCTTGTAATCCCAGCATTCGGGAGGCTGAGACCGGAGGATCCAGGTTCGCGGCCAGCCTCAGCTACCTAGTGAGGCCCTCTGTAACTTAGTGAGACCTGGTTTCAAAATAAAGAATAAAAAATAGGGCTGGGGGTATAGCTCGGAGGTAGAATGCCCCTGAGTTCAATCCCCAGTACCGCAAAAAAAAAAAAAAAAAAAAAAAAAAAGATCAAAATGTAATCTATTGTGCGGTGGAATATTATTCAGCCTTGTAAAAGAAGGAAATTCAAACACAAAGATGAATCCTGAAGGTACAGGGAAGTGCAGACCATCACAAAAGGACAAATAATGTATGATTCCACTTGTATGATGTCCCTAGAGTGGTCAGATTCCTAGAGACAGAGAACAGAATGGAGGTTTCCAGGGGTGAAGGTAGGGAGAAAAATGGGGTGTTAGTGTTTAATGGAGACAGAGTTTGAGTGTGAGAAGGTAAGCAAAGTTCTGTGATGGTTGCACACCGGTGGATGTAACCACACTACTGAACCGTACACTTGAAAATGGGTCGAAGGATAAATCTTTGGTTATTATATTTTTCCACAATTAAAAAAAAATGCAACAACACCAAATACCACTTTGGGGTCAGAAGAGGATTGTGGTGGTGAGCCCGTCAGCCCAGTCTCTGGAAGGAGGGCGTTGGGCTGGCTGCAGTGGTCTCCTGGGCAACCCTGCCATTGTGATCCCCAAGGGAAATGGTAATCCACGTGCACAAGTGTCTACAGCAGCTTCCTGAAGAACAGCTCCAAACTGGAACCAGTCCAAACGCCCATCAATGAATGAGCAAATCGTGGTGAATCTGCAGTTTCCTACTCCTTAGCTATAAAATGAACGAGCCACCAAAATACACAGCAACTTGGAAGAATTGTGAAAATATTTTGCTGTGCGAAAGCTGCCAGATAGAGAAGCGGGTGTGCTGTGGGATCCATCGGTGTGAAGGTCTAGATGGTGCAAAACCAATAGAACTCTGAACGGTGGTCACCGGGGAGCAGGGCGGTGCGGGGATTGACTGCCGAGAGCGCCATGGAATTTTCTAGGGTGATGGAGGTATTCTGTATCCTGACAGGGGCGTAAATTATACTAGCATATGCACTGACCCAAACTCATCCAACTGTATGCTTCAGATCGGTGTATTTTACTTTATGTGAGTTATACCATGATTTAAAAGAAAAAGATAATAAAAAAAAGAGTCACTTGGGGAGCTGGATTAAAAATATCACCTCCAAGAGATTGGGGTTCAGAGGCGTGGAGTCAGTGGAGTCAGGCCTGGCACGGGCAGGCGTCACACACCAGGGGCCAGCTGGCCCATCCCCTCCTGCATGTGGGTGCCCACCCAGAAGCTGGACCATGTCCTTCTTACAGGAGCCCGGAACAGGTTCTTAGGAGCACAGGCTGTGTGGCATGGCCACCTGGGTCAAATTCTGACCTCTGTCCAACTACCCAAGTAGCTTTGGGCAAGTTCCTTAATCCTCTGTGCCTTGGTTTCCTTATTTGTACAATGGCTTTTTAGTACCTACCTTGTGGGACAGGTGTGGGAATCTTGAAAGTCAACACATAAGCTACTGTATTAATCATGATTCTTATTTTCTATAGTTTGTGATGCTTTGATGGCCTAGGGGGTCTTTCAGACTCTCCAAAGGAGTGCCCCTCCCCTCCAAGGGTTAACTAATTCCTAGAGACAGCAAATAACCTGCTTGGGGGACACACTTTTGATATGCAAACCAACAAATTCAGAGCTCAGAGACCCTTACCTTCCTTTTCAAACTCTCCCACCTCCAGCCAATAGTCCCCCCCTAAATCATTCAGAGCCAGATATCAGGCAGCTAGGGCTCATCCTTGTAGCCCAGAGCTTGCAAAATGACCCCAGTGCTCCCATCCTGAACCCCCACAGTATATCTACCCTGCATCTCCTACCGCTTCCTACCAAGACTCCAGCAAAAGCTCTGGCCAGTGCTCACCTGCCTCCTCCTCTGCCTCCCGGCTAACCCTGGTGCTTCCCTATGTGGCCCTGAGCATCAGGACATGCCCCTCCTCCAGATCCCTGTAAGTAGCTAACTATCTTTTAAACGGCACCCCTCTCCTGGTCTGTTGGCTTTACCGCATACCTGAATGTCATGGCTAGCTACAGAATGTCCCCCGAAGAGTTCATGTTTAAAGTTCCAAGTTGGTATAACTAAGTCCTAAGGGTTGTAATGTCATCAGTAGACAAATCCATTGTAGTGGACTTACTGGGCGGTCACCTAGGCAGGTGGGATATGGCTGGAGACGGTGGGTCCCTGGCGGGGCGGGGGGCTGTAGGGCCTGTGCTTTTGTCTCTGAATCCCCTTGCTTGCTTGCTCTCTCGCTTCTGGCCTCCATGATGTGAGAGCAGAGTCTTGCTTTCCCCCTCTTTCTGCTTCCTGCCGCCATGGTCTGAGCTCCACAGACTTGGGTGTCACATGGGCTGAACCCCCCAAAACTATGAGCAAATAAATCTTCCCTCCTCTAAGTTGTGTGGTCGGTTATTTTGCATGGCAGCAGTGGGGATATTTGACTGAGACACTGAATAAAACAAAAACTCCAGGTACTTCTTAATACAAGCATGAGAAGAGTACCTGGTGCATAGTAGGTTTGCAAACAACAAAGTCTATGCAATGAGCGACTCCTCTGCCACCTTTTCACTGTCTGAAATTATGCATTCTGAGATCATTTGATCACTAAACTCCAAAGGGCAGGGTTTGTACCCTGACCTTTTTATTATTATTATTATTATTATTATTATTATTATTATTGTTATTATTATTATATTTTTATGTTCACTCTGATATTCCCAGCATCTTGCTGAAGGCAGAGCAAAGATCAGGACCTTTACAAAGCTTTGGTGAGTGAACAAGGACCTCCCAGTTTTAGGTGAAGCCCAGCTCTAGCAGATAATAAAACCTAGACCAGAGAGGGGAAGAGTGTCACCCGACATCACAAAGCCAATGGGAGTCAGAGCTGAGTGCCAAGGCCCCTTGACTTCAGGAAGATTCTCCCCTACCAGACATTCACCCCAGACCTTGTGGGCCATGGGCAACATCCCAGGGTCCCCAAAGAGGCCATTTCTGCACATGTATCTATGTGTTCTTTATAAAGCACATGCATTGGCCGCATGGGCACCCCGAGCTCTGGGTCCTTCCCTGCTGGGCTGCTGTCCCATCCACTGACAGTTTATGTCCTTAGAAGATTGCTGTCACCACCGTCAGCTCTTTGACAGACTGACACAGACCTGGAAGCTACTTTGGACTGGACGGCCGGGCTGCCTCTCTTCCCAGATGGGAGCAGGCTCAAGGGCCCCTCATTTTCTGGGGGCTGCGAGTCTTTCTTGAAATAAGATGTAATCACCTTCTTGGGGGAACCCCAGGAAGCTCCCTAAGCTTCGGGGTGGCTGGCTGACATCACCCAGGTCTGCAGAGGGCCCCAGGGGTGTCAGACAGTTCCGCAGCTCTCCAGATTCTTGGATTCCACTCTTACATCCCAGATTGAAGAGACCTGTCTCAGGGTGAGTCATTCAAGAGCCAGTCAATTTCTATGGAAGTGTCACTTAATCAACTATGAGATACGGCTGCCTTTCCAATTGGAATCTTGGATATTGCCAGTTAAGTACTAAGAATCATCTTAAGTCAAACAATGGCCAGAGCTTCCCCAGACATGCCATTTCATTCCAGAAGCCCCTGAGCTGAGATAGCGGTGTAGGGTAAGAGAACAAGTCTACAGGCTTTGGGGTGGGACAGACCTGGGTTTGTGTCCCTGTCTGCCCACTCACCTCTGAATTTAGATACAAAAAAAAATGCTCTGTTGGAGAAGCCAGAAGGTCAGGGTGACTGGGGTATATAGATCAGAAAAGTCTAGGCTCAACTCTGCTACCGACACCCGTTCACCTGTGAGCTAGCTCCTGCCCTTCCCTGGGTCTCTGGGTCCCCATGCAAGAGATGGGGAGGCTGGACTAGAATCGAGGTTCTTGAATGTCAACATGCACATGAATTCCCCCCAGAAGCTTCTTAAAACACATCTCTGGGCTTCCCCTCAGAGTCTGACTCAGTAGGCTGGGGAATGGGACCAGCAAATTTGCTTCTAACCAAGGTTCCAGAGGTGAATCTGACACAGGAAGACTGAGGACCGCACTTTATTATTATTATTATTGGTGTACCATAATTATCCATCACAATGAGGTTCAGAGTGAAAGAACCACACATGTGCACAGCACATGATGAGCCTCCCTCCGGCTCCTACCCTGCTTTCTCCCCCTCCCCACACATAATATTGAAATTGATATTGATAACTTGTTTCATATATGAACATAGTATAATTTGAAGCATTTCCTTCATCAAATCTTACCTTTCACCTCCTTGCCTCCCTCCCCAAGTCCCTTCCATTATTCCAATATTGCACCTTATTTATCTGAAGTCTTCTTTTGTTCCCCAAGTTTCTCTCTAGCATCCACATATGAGTGAAAACGTTGGGCCCTTCACTTTCTGGGACTGGCTGATCTTAGCATAATATTCTCTCATTCCATCCATTTGAGGACCACACTTTGAAAAATTCTGAGCTCGTATAGAGACCTTTTCTAAGACTCTGAACATTAAGGTGATAAAATTCCTGAGTGTAAGAAAGCTCAAGGAAGAGGTGGCAAGGGGTTCACTGACACCAAAAATTCAGGCAGAATTTCATATGAGAAAGATATTCCACCAGCCGGGCATGGTGACACACATGCCTGTAATCCCAGTACTTGGGAGGCTGAGATAGGAGGATTGCAGGTTCAAGGCCATTCTCAGCAACTTAGCGAGGCCCTCAGCAACTTAATGAGACCCTGTTTCAAAATAAATAAAATAGGGCTGGGAGTGTAGCTCAGAAGTAGAATGCCCCTATATTCAATCCCCAGAAACACACACACACACACACACACACACACACACACACACACACACACACACCGCACCATATCATTTCTTGGTGCGTTTCTAACAGACACTCTGGCATCTCCTCACCTCCCTGTCTATAGCCAGCATCCATGAGGCAGTACAACGGACCCAACAGCAGCTGATGCGCCACCCTTCTCTCCAGCTGCTGCTTCTCCTATTGACCCTGATCATCTTGGACAATGCCTCCTCCCTGACACTCAGGGATTCTTTAAACACACAGCTTTCCCATTATGCATGACCTTCGTCCATTCATCATTAGTTACTCCCCCCAAGTAATCAAATCATCAGGAGTCCATGATTGCTACTTCCGGGAAGGAAACCCAGGCTCAAATCACCTGCTACTTTGAAAGAACCCCCTAGATGTCCAAAGAACTCTGCTATGGATTGGATGCATGGTCACAAGTCCACCCAGGGTCTACTTTGGCCACCCTGGCAGGAGTCACCTTCAGCCAAGGACTGGAATCGGGGCTGGTAAGACCTCAGGACAGCTTAGTCACCTGCTACCGCTGCGCTGTCTGTGGTGGGAAGAGGGATGGTGAAAATCCTTTGATGGGTCTCTGTCTCTTGCTGCTCCCAAAGCTCCCAGTCCCTGAGATATAAAGGGCCAAGGTAAGGCCCCAAGGTAAGTCTGTTGGGCAACTGTCATCTTTTGAACACCTTTTCCATGTTTCTGGAATGCTGCATCTCAGGAGAGCACATCTTTCCAAATCAGAAGCTAGAAACTCTTTCACAGCTTCTTCTGCAGGCAGCCTGTGCCCAAGCTGGACTTGGAGATAAAAGAGGCTCTTGGCTGGGAGACACGGGAGCTGGGCAGATCCAGGGCACAGGGGTGGCTGCTCCATCCTGTCCCCAGAGACAGCAGTGACAGCAACTTAGGTGGCACTTGATGCCCTTGGCAGCACATGCTTGGCGATAACAGCGCTGCATGCCACAAAACAATTTAGTGGTGTCATCCTGCTATGTAGTTGCCCCGAGCCTGGTTCTGGGACTTCCTACAGCTCCTGTAAGCCCCCTGAGAGCTTTTGATAAATTCTCTGTTGCTTAAACTTGCCAGACAGCCTTCCTGCCTCCCGCACCAAAGTCCCTGGATACAGTAGAGTGATTCGTCGGACAAACAAAGCTGGAGCAAGGAGGGCTGATTCTTTGGGCGGGTTCTAAAATGACTGAGCTTCCAAAGATCCTCTCTCGGGAGCTTTGCAAGAAGGACCCAGACAGCTGCCGTATTGACCTGCTCAGAGGGAGGGCACGGACCACACCATGTTCAAAAGCTCCTCCTTCTGCAGAGGTGACAATGGACGGTTCATGTGACAACCCGGCTGAGAATACAGGGCAGAGGACTGTCGGAGAGGAAGCCTGACTTTTTCTTCTTGGTCTTTTTTAATCTACCACTCTATTTGGGGGAAATTAACCAAAGAAGCCAAGCATGAAGGGGACGCTTTGGCACGCGGTGGGCTTTTGTTCCCGACCAGGCAGCGGATGCAAATGGACTCCGAGCTGCTCTCCTGACGGGGGTCCTGACCTCTCTGACGTCACGCACATTAGACAGACGCTGCCAGCTCCCGCTTCCTAACTAACCCCGTGGGGACGGCGTGTCTCCCGAAAGAGAATCAGGACACCATTCTCCAGCGAGGATGTTCATTTCGAGGCCCGGCAGAGCTCTACAGGAATGAAAGGGCAGCGGTGATTATCGAGCAGTGCACATTGTTCTCCTCTCTGGAGAGGGGCGCACGGAGGTGCTCAGCGGCCTGCGCTAATGGGAAAATGGAAGGTTCTGAAAAGGGCTGCTTTGAATCTGCGCTCCCTGGCTCACTCTCCGACAATTGCAGACACACAAATTAAGGGTCTGATTTTCTAATTTTCAGAAAACACGGGGCAAGAACTTTCTGGATGGAAATGAGGTTAAAAAAAAAAAAAAAGAAAGGAAGAAAGGAAGAAAGGGACAAGGAAAGCAGTGAATTAACAAGAGATGTGGGCATTTATTTTCATTTTCACTTCTCTCTGTAATAGAGACACCTTCCCTAGCGTCATGAAATTAGGATGCTTCTGAATGTCCTTCAAAAATTAAAAAGTAGAGGAGTAGAGGCTCTTTGCCCACTAGGGAAACCATATCTCCTTTCTCCAGATGTCTGAAAGGCAAGAACAATAGGTGGTAGGCAGGTCTCAACCACAGCCAGGCTTGTGCCCGGAGACGGACGCACAGAAGTCTTCAACGTAGGTTGGGTGAATTCGAGAGAGAAAGAACAATTCCCCGCCCATGGCTGTGCCACCCGCCTGGCCTGCGGCTCAGCACCAACCTCTTTTCTGTTTCTCTACGCCTCCACACCCCCTCAGCCACTGAATAACTGTTTAATGAGCAGCTATTAGATGCCGGGCATGGTCCTGTGTGCTGCTGACGTGGTGGTGAGAAGGCTTTTCTGCTCCAGAAATCCCTCAGTGATATTCTGGGGGGCGGGGGGGAGATGGACTATGGAGGGAGAAGACTTGTAAGTAAAATATCCATTAGCGATCAGCATGGGCTACAGAGAAGGAATCAACTGGGGAAGAGCAACAGGACGCATCAGAAAGTCTCTTCATTCCACAACAGCCTTACTGCCCCTGGCTTAAAACTAATATTGGACAATAGGCCCAATTTATTTTATTTATTTATTTTTTGTCAGGGATTGAGCCCATGGGGCATTTTACCTCTAAGCTATACTCCAGCCTTATTTTATTATTTTTTAAAACTTTTGAATCAGGGTCTCACTAAGTTGCTGAGGCTGGCCTTGAAACTGTGATCCTCCTGTCTCAGCCTCCCAAGTGCTGCTGGGATTGATGAGGTAGCTTAAAAGTGTATATGTTAGGTAAAAGAGGTATCGGGAAAATTCATAAAAATATAGTTTTTAGCCTTTTAAAAATCTGGAGAGTGTCGTCCACCCCTAAAAAAAAAAGAAGAATTTGGTTCAGCCCAAGAGAGACTACAGCCCAGCCCACTGCCCACCGAAGAGGTACCCGCACGCACACCTGGAAAGAGGAGGAGCCCAAAATCTCACCTGGAACTCAACCTATGAAAATCTTGTAAACTGAGAGTGAGGGGCTGGAAGATCCCCGCCCTCTCCTATACCCTCTGGAACCCACGTGT
>PVLC010004646.1:0-17330 GCA_004027655.1 Graphiurus murinus | reverse complement strand
ACACCCCAGTTTTCCTCTCCCTGACCTGTTCCTGAATAAACCTGCCAGATGTTGCAGTTTGATATGTATTAAAATTCATTTTTTTACAATATCAACGAACCTGGAGTATTATTCCGTATTGGGGTACAGCCCGTACCCCACGACAGGATTACAGGCCTGGGCCCTGACACGGCACCTGGCTGCTGTTCTCTTTTCAAGAATGCCTGGACGGCTCCTCAAGTCCACAGGAATCTTTTTGAGGACAGATGTATACTTCTGGGTACCCTTGAATAGATTGGTGTTACCCAGAAAAGTTGGCTGGTTTTTCCATGAATTCTCAGGTTCGAGGCCAGACTGAGTGACTTAACGAGACCCTCAGCAACCTAGTGAGAGCGTGTTTCAAAAATAAATTAAAAAAAAAATAAAAAGGACTAGAGGTGTAGCTCAGAGGCAGAATGCCCCTAGGTTCAGTCTCCAGTATTACAAAAAAAAAAAAAAAAGAAAGGAGAGAGGAAGTGAGGAGAGGTATAGGGTGGGGGAAGAGGAACAGGAAGGAGGAGTTCTGGGGGAGCACCGCCATCAGCCCTGTCTCCAGTCTACGAAAGAGTTCGGCATCTGGGTGCAGAGACTTCGCAGGCACTCTGTGGCTTGGGGCTCAGCTTCCTGCCCTGAGAAATGGGGCTGAGCTTTCTCCTCCAGCCACTTCATGCTGGACCTCCTGAGGACCAGGAAAGGTCACTCTGTCCAGCGGTGTAAGAGCACCCTGGGAGAGGGAGGGAGCAAAGAAGGAGCCGTGCTCCCACTCCTCCTCGGTTCAGTCCAGGGTTGCCTCTGACTCTGGCCTGTGAAAGGCCCAGGGACGGGGCTCGGCTGCGCCACAGCGGGCTGCTGTCACCTTGCTGTCCCCACCGCAGCTCCAGTGTCTCTCGAGTCCCCTCCTTCCGACTCAGGAAGGGGAGGCAAAATGGTGCCTGGGGCTGTGGGCCGATACTCAGGAGGACCGACTGAGGGTGTCCTTGAGTGCGCATGGAGGCTTCCTGGTGCCTGGGGATTTCACAGGAGGACTTCAATAGAGGGAACCTGGCGTCCTGCACCTGGAAATGCTGCCGGGAGAAGGAGCCAGGCCCCAACAGCGAGTCCCTGTGTCTAAAGGGCTGGGAGAAGGTGCCTGCCACATGTTCAACAGTCAGGAAACTGGTCGGCCAGGACAGAGGACAGCCACTGAGCCACTAGTGGACACACCTAGGGACGTGGAGAAGCTTCAGGGACAGTGTTGGCTTCCCACAGACGGGTCATTGGGAATAGGGCACATGTGAATGTTTTTATTTGACATAGTTCTACTTACAGGCAAGGAAATGACATGCAAGTCTCCCAGAGCGTCTTAGAGACTTTTATTCCCCCTCCCCCCGCCCCCAGTCTCCTTCTAGTTGAGACTGAGGAATTTACTCAGAGGTGTAGACATGTCTCTTTGGAGCCATAAAAATGCAGACTTTGAAAGAAACACTGGAATCGGTGTTTCTGCCCAGTTATCTTTCCACCCGAGCATTCCGCAGTCACATCAGAGTTCATTCCTACATCTGGGGCTTAAAGGATTTTGATTTTTTTCTTTTTTTTTTTTGGTGGTACTAGGGATTGAACTCAGGGGTGTTCTACCTCCGAGCTACACCCCTAGCCCTATTTTTTTATTCTTTATTTTGAAACAGGGTCTCACTAAGTTGTGGAGTGCCTCACTAGGTAGCTGAGGCTGGCCGGGGACCCGGATCCTCCGATCTCAGCCTCCCAAATGCTGGGATTACAAGCGTGCGCCACCACGCCTGGCTCTAGGATTTTGATTTTCAAAAGGAAGACGGAGAAGATGGATTGGAAGGTGCTGAGCAGCAAGGGACAGGGTTTTGTTCTGCTCTGGCTTGGAGGAGCAATTTTGACCACTAAGAGTTGTGTGGAGTGGCACCTAATCTGGAAATGAAATCTGTTTTCCTTCTGTTTTTTGAGATCTCATCTGCAAATAACAGGGGAAGCGGATCACAGCCAGCAGTTATTGGGATCCACTTAAGGACACTGAGTTTTGAAGGTTTCCAGCAGGAATCTTTCTATACAGGTGGCATGGTTCCCACTGGGACTACTCCTTCCCATTTTTCTGTTTTTTTTCTCTAGGATAATTACAGCCTGAAGAGAAATCTGCCTGGGGTTAAAGTCAGATGTTTGGTTTAGATAAAATGCAGCCAGAGGGACTGGAAAAGTAACATCCGGATGTGCTCAAACCTTCAAACTCTTAATCAGAGGAGCACGGCTGGCACAGCCCTCTAGTGTTCCTGCTAGGACGACAGTTTCCAACTGTGTGCCCAAGAAGTTGCAGGCAAAGTGATGGTGGAACAGGAGCTCAGCGTGTATTTGCCTTCTAGTCTCTCAACGGGGTGATTCAAATCCTCTGGAAAGACCAGGCCTTGGAGGAAAGCCGGGCACCAAGGGCTCCTGGAATGTGAACAGAGGGTCTAGCTCTGGAGAAAGCCGGGGTCCACATGCTCCCCTTTCCTCATCTGTCCTGGGGCTTCACAGCTGACAGGTGCAGTAAACACCCAAAGTGGGTTAAACAGTGCCCCTCTCAAAGGCTTGTCCATCCACCTGGATTCCCAGAACGCGACCTTATTTGGAAACAGGCTCTTTGTAGATGCAATTAGTTGAAAACCTTGAGATGAACTTCTCCTGGAATAAGGGTCCAAATTAAATCCAAATTGCTAGCACCCTCATAAGAAGGGGAGAGGACTGGGTATGGTTGGGCACACCTATAATCCCAGTATGTGGGAGGCTGAGAGAGGAAGATCACAGATTTGAGGCCAGTTTGCAGTAACTTAGTGAGGCCCTGTCTCAAACAAAACAAAACAAAACAAAACAAAAAAACAAAAAGAAAGGACTGGGGGTGTAGCTCAGTGGTAGAACACTCCTGAGTTCAGCCCCCAGTACCACTAAAAAAAAAAAAAAAGGAGAAAGGACCAGAGAAACACGGGGGAACAGCTGTGTGCAGAGGGCCAGAGAGGGTGGAGGCAGAGAAGGGAGGCTGCAGCTGCAAGCTCAGGAACATCTGGAGCCGCCAGCGGTTGTCTGAGGAAGGAGGGCTTCTCCCCAAGAGCCCTCCGAGGGAGCACGTCACCGCTCAAAGCTCGCGTCTGTACTCCTGGCTTCCAGAACGGAGAGGGAAGGAATAAATTTCCGTTGTTTTAAGCTGTTCAGTTTGTGGTAATTCGTTATGGGAGCCCCAGGAAACTGGGGCTTAATTACTTAAACTGAGATGGAAACTTAATTACACACCGCCCCCCAAATTTTGAATCGCTAGATTTCTCTTTTCTGCAAGCCTCTCTCTTTCTCTCTCTCTCCTTCTGGTCCCCAAACTGCCACAGCAAAAGTGAAACCTCTGGACCCGAGTGGTGGCTTCTACCTTTGAAACAGGGGAACTGACTTTTACCCAAAGAAGGTGGCTGGGCGCTTTCACAAAACAACCAGGAGGTCAAGAGGCTGTGAACGTCGTGAGCAAGAAGGACTTAAGTCTGGACAAGAGCTGAGGATCATGCTCAACGCTCCATGGGCTTTTTCTAGTGGGATCTTGAGGTGATAAAGATGGGCACCCCTCCAGTCTTCATACAAAGGAAACAGGTGCGTGGGGAGGTTACGTTGCAGCTTTGATCCCAGCCCTGGGGGCTGCTCGCAGAGCGGTACCCTCAATGGCGCCTCCACTGCAATCCTAGTCCTTGGGAGGCGGAGGGAGGAAGATCACAGGCTCCTTCAACCCTGCCGCAACCCTCACACACACCTGAAAGTAGACGCTGGAGAATCGGGCTTCCTGCGCGCAAACATGAAGGTATCCCTCTTCCATCATTTATTGTGGCTGGCGAGGACGCCGTTCTATAACTTATTCATCAATGGCCCCATCGGCAGAGTTGATAAATGTCATCTCTTTGATGCCCAGGGATGCCACGGGATGAAAAAGATGCTCAGACCAACAGCGAGAACACATCTTCAACGCAATAACAATAACCCCCCAAAAGAGGGCTGCAGGGCAGAGTTAGGAAGTGCCAGGCTATGAGAACAAGCCAAGGGCAGCCCAGTCCACTCGGGTCCCCTGTCATTATTTGTGTACTGTGTGGTGCACAGGTCTGCACTGGGATGCTGGTGGCTCTGGGGCAGGATGGGGCCGGTCACAGCCTCTGGTGGCAGCACCCACCTCTCCCAGCCCAGGGGAGGAAATGGGGATGCACGGGCAGTGCCAAACGCACTGGGAAGGAGGCAGGGCTGGTCCTGGCCCGGGCAGAGGGATGCTTCACGCTGGTGGTTCACAAATAGTGTCTGGTTACATCTGAATCACCAGGGAGCCTAATAAAAATGGTTTCCTGGGTCCCCCCTGCCAGCACAGATCTGGAGTGGGCTCAGGAATCTCATGGTTTTTTTTGGTACTAGGAGCTGAACCCAGGGGCATTCTACCTCCAAGCTACACCCCCAGTCCTATTTTTTATTCTTTATTTTGAAACAGGGTCTCACTAAGTTGCAGAGAGCCTCACTAAGTAGCTGAGGCTAGCCGTGAACCCGGATCCTCCGGTCTCAGCCTCCCAAGTACTGGGATTACAAGCGTGCGCCACCACGCCCGGCTTGTCTCATGCTTATTGACTCAGTACTGAGTGACTGACTTCTAACCAGCTTGCCAGAGGATTCTCATCCTTATGCCAGGGTATGAATCACTGATATATATACTGATATATATATATATATATATATATATATATTTTTCATTTATGCAAAAGACTGATCAAACTGGAATCAAGACAGTTGCCTCTGGCAACCATCACTTCACTTTCTGTCTCCATGAATATGACTCTGAGATTCCTAACCTAAGGGGAATAATACAGTGTTTGCCTTCTTGTCACTGGATTATTATTTCATGTAGCATAAAGTCCCCAGGGTTCGTCCATACTGTAGCATGTGTCAGACAAATTTACTTCCTTTTTGAGGCTGAATAATATTCCGGTGTATGAATAGACCGCATTTCGTTTACGTATTCCTTTGCTGATGGACACCTGGGTTGCTCCCACCTCTTTCTGGCTTTTGTAAATAATGCTGTTAGGAATGCTATTGTACAAATTTCTCTTTGAGACCTTCTTTTCCATTCTTTTGGGTATCTAACCAGAAGTGGAATTGCTGGATCATATGGTAATTTATTTAACTGTTTGAGGAGCTGTTACACTGTTTTTGATAGTAATCACACCATTTTACATTCCTATCAAGACTGCTCGAGGGCCCTGATTTCTCCACACCCTCATCAACACTTGTTATTGTCTGTGTTTCGGCAGTGGGCTGACAGAATGCATAGAATTCACTTTCTTCTACAAAGAGGACATAAAATGTGTTGGTATCCTTTTAACTTGACAAGGGACTAGCCAACTCAGGAAGATAAATTATGAGAAAACAACTCTGAGGACAGGTTCAAGGGGGAGGTGACAGGCTAGCCATTGGGGAAGAGAGAAGAAGCTTGTATATCAACAAGGTGGGAACTTGGCCCCCCGACTCTCTCATTTGTGTTGAGTGGCCTCAGGCAACTGACTTCCTCTCTGAGACTGTTTCAGCAGGTGCAAACAGGATTCAGAATGCCCTGCGTATACACACATATGGCATACATACAGATGAAAAGTACCCCACTTAGTACCTGGCGCATAGTAGGTGCTCAAAAAACAGCATCATTCTTAGGAGAGTGAAAAGTGTAAGAGAGAGGGAGAGATACATCTTTTGCAATATCCATTTCCTTTCCCCACACACTCCGGCTCACACACACATACGCATACACTGGTACGCGTATGCCGAAGAGACCAAAAAGGACCAGTATTGGCCGGAAGGGTGAAGGTAAGTGCATTAAGAGAAACGAAAATGGACTTCCAAGACCTTTCAAAAAAACGAAATACTCATGCGCTGAGGGAAGAGCTGCCACACACAGGGCCTGGGACGTGACGTGCTGGCCCGCGGTCAGTCCTGAAGACAATGGGCGTGCTGCCTGCGCTGACATGCTCCAGGGGGGGGTGCTAAGCTTCAAGGCAGGGTCCTTGCCCAGCTTCTGGGGCTGACACCTGGAGCTGTCAGCAACCCTCTGACCCGACATCACAGATGTTGCCTAGCAATGAGGTCATCGGCACACCAAAGAACTCAGCTGCTGTCCAGCCCAACACAAGCCCCCCCCCGGGTGGGGAGGACAAGGGTGTTGGTGGAGCTGTCCTCTCCCTTGGGGGCCTCTTCTTCTCTCCTTCCCAACCTCGGCCTCCATGGACACCTCACACGGGGCAGGTCGGATGCAGACCCACTTCATAGACGAGGAGACCGAGACTCATGGAGGTAAGGAACGTTCCTCAGGCTCACGCAGCTAGTCAGTGGTGAAGCTATGGTTCTACCCGGGCCCATCTGCCTTAGTGGCCACACGCTGGACCAGGCTTGGAACATGATGGCCCGCCACTTGCTTTTGTAAATAAAGTTTTATTGGAAGGCTGCTAAATTGATTCATTGACATATTCTCTATAGCTGTCTTCTTGTTATCACCGAAGAACTGGGGAAAGTGCAGCAGAGACCGTGGGCCCACTACCCTAAAATATGACCCTTTATGGAAAAAGTCTGCAGACCCCTGTACTCTGCATTTAATTGGTTGCAAGTTTAAGGGGTCCCAGGAGGCAATCCGTGTGGCTGAACCAGCTAGGAGGGTTAGAGAGACCATTCAGATGGACACATCAGAGTTACCTGTCCCCACAGCCTCTATCCATGCCCCTGACCTCTAGGGACTTCTACCTCCAAGCTATGTCCCCAGCCCTTATTTTGAAACAGGGTCTCACTGAGAATCTCACTATGCTTCTGAGGCTGGCCTCACCCTCCCAGATACTGGGATTATAGGCTGCACCCACCACACCAGGCTGACCTCTAGCATTTAGAATCATCCCTTCCCCTGGGCTTAGAATTTCTTAGTGTCTCAGTTTCCCCCGTTGACAAATGGGGAAGAGCAACACTATCTTCCTTGTAGAATTGTGACACTTAACTGACATGTACTGAGCTTGGCCCAGAGTTGGTGTTCTGTGAACACTTCACCAGAGACAGCATCCTGTTTTGACAGCTAGGACACGCAAGAGCCCGGGACTCCATCCACCGCTGTTCCAGGGTCCGGGACACCAAGGTATAGACAAGGCACTGCTTTCTGGAAGCAAGAAAAACAGCAGGGACAGGGAGGACCTTCCTCGTACAGCCAGGGACATCATTTAAGCAGTGGCGATCAAAGCTGGCTGGCTCTCTGGCTGCAGGGTGCTGGGGGGATTGCAATGAAAGAAAATGTTCCCAGCAGATTTGAGTCTTCTGCATTTAACTGTGCAAACCTGCAGACAGATAGAGCGTGGCAGGAAAGAGCTGGGATTCGACACCAGCAGACAGGGACATTGGGGAAGTTACTGTGCTCGTAAAAGTGTGTGTGTGTGTGTGTGTGTGTGTGTGTGTGTGTGTGTGTGTGTGTGTGTGTGTACAGTAGTACCTGCCTCACAGGGAAGAGAGGAGATAACTCGAGGCCAATTGGCATATCGCATACTCAAAATGTGCATGGAATAAATGTTATCATTTGTCTTAGTGACACCCGGCCTCTCCGGGTAGCAGGCACCCTGGGTGAGCTTGGGTGGAAAGAGGCCTCTGTTAGGGCGACTCCCTAGAGCCCCAGCTTGGGCTCCACGCTGCCCTCGCTGGCCCAGCCCCAGCCCCGCGCTAATCGCATTATCAAGATTATCTCCCAGGAGTAGCAGAGCTGCTGCCCTGGGACTTGGGCTTAATTCCATTTTAATAACAAGTTCTTAAACACGTTTGAAAACAAAATTATGACGCCCATTTATCCCTTCAGTTGGAGGGGAAATAAGAAAAGCCCTAATGGACAGGCAGGGGTTGGGTTTTATGTTGACCATTGTTTTGCGGGTTGGATTTTCTTCTTCTTTTTAAAGGAATGTGTATTGTCTTGAGGGTTGTTGGAGGTGGGGATTCAGGGGCTTTTCCATTTTGTGATGATTTCCCTGGCAACAAAGGAATCAGACTCTCGATTCCTCCCCTCTCGCCCGCCGATGCCAGGGACCTGTCTTATTTGCAAAGTGCCCTGTCCTACAGCCAACAGGAGCCGCGCTTTTCAAGGCAGCTGAGACGAGACGTCTAATCTGGAGATATATTTCAGATGCCTTTTCCCAGGCAGGAGCAAGATGGTGGTTGACTCCTGAAACTTTTGCTTTGCCATTTGTTCCCACTGATGATAAGGCATCCAGTGCTAAGTGCTGCCTGTGGGATAAGAACTGAAAAGGAACACACTGGGGCTTACAGGTGAGCTGAGAGGCCAGGGAACTGCCTCTCATTCTCCTATCTCCCAGTCCTGGCCCCCTGAACACTCCCCCACAAAAGCCACATGTCCTAGAATTCATCGGGGCCTCTCCTGGAGAACGACGACCTATAATGCCACCATTAGTAATACGTTCCAAGCCGGGCGTGGTGGCGCACTCTTGTAATCTCAGCATTTGGGAGGCTGAGACCGGAGGATCCGGGTTCGCGGCCAGCCTCAGCTACCTAGTGAGGCACTCCGCAACTTAGTGAGACTCGGTTTCAAAATAAAAGAATAAAAAATAGGGCTGGGGGTGTAGCTCGGAGGTAGAATTCCCCTGAGTTCAATTCCCAGTACCACAAAAAAAAAAAAAAGTAATACGTTCCTCTGGCTACAATCTGCTTTTCCCCCCGGCAGCCTCTTAAAAACTTAACATCAAAGCTGGTGAAGGCAGAAGCTCCTGACAGCCTTTTCAACAGTCCTGGGTGAATTTGGGTAACTGCCTAGCGCACCCGTAAGCGGCACGCCGTGGAGGTTCCTGCGAGGATAGCGAGGGGGCCTCGAGTAGGGGAATATGAGCTGGAGGGAGGGATGTGTGGGGAGGGGCCTGGGAGATGTTTGTGGGTGTGTGATGGGGAGGTGGGGTACTGGGGACACGCTGATCTCCACAGTGGCCGTGCTCAGCTGTGATCCACCAACAGCGTGCACTAGTTCCTGTTTCCCCACATCCTGGCCAGCATTTATCATTGTTAGTGTCCTTGATGACTGCTATTCTAACTGGAGTTAGAGCGAGTCTCAGGGTAGCTCTGATTTGCATTTCCCCGGTCACTCAGGATGTTTTATCATGTATTTTTCATATATGGAATTTTGGCTTTTCCCTAGATTTTGGTGGCTACCAGTGTTTCTTCTTCTGACAAGTGTCTATTTTTTTTTTTTTTTTTCGGTACTGGGGATTGAACTCGGGCTTTCTACCTTTCGAGCTATACCCCCAGCCCTATTTTTTATTCTTTATTTTGAAACAGGGTCTCATTAAGTTGTGGAATGCGTCACTAGGTAGCTGAGGCTGGCCTCGAACCCGGATCCTCCGGTCTCAGCATCCCGAATGCTGGGATTACAAGCATGGCCACCACACCCGGCTGACAAGTGTCTATTGAGTTCAGCTGCCCATTTGTGGACAGGGCTGTCTTTTTGGTGTTGATGGTTTTTTGTTTTTTTTGCACACAACATCACGTATGTGCCTAAATGAATGTATCACTTCGAATCTCACATAATACGTAAGTATATGATACACCAATAAAAATATTAGTAAGAGGTACAGTAACTATAATAATGGCGATGATAAAAAGAGTTGTCATTGTTTATTAAAAAGCCACACTCAGAAAGTCAAGCCAAGGCCAGGCGTGGCGGCGCACGCTTGTAATCTCAGCATTTGGGAGGCTGAGACCGGAGGATCCGGGTTCATGGCCAGCCTCAGCTACCTAGTGAGGCACTCCGCAACTTAGTGAGACTCGGTTTCAAAATAAAAGAATAAAAAATAGGGCTGGGGGTGTAGCTCGGAGGTAGAATGCCCCTGAGTCCAATCCCCAGTACAGAAAAAAAAAAAAAAAAAAAGAAAGTCAAGCCATATGCTTTCTTATTTCTCATTTATTTAATTATGTCTGTATTTTATTTATTTATTTATTTATTCATTTATTTATTTATTTTTGTGTGTGTTGTGCTAGGGATTGAACCCAAGGGCATTCTATTTCTGAGACACATCCCCAGCCTTATTTTATTTAGTTTAAAAACAGGATCTCTCTAAGTTGCTGAGGGTCTGTCTCGCTAAGTTGCTGAGGCAGGCCTCAAACCTGTGATCCTCCTGTCTCCGCCTCTGAAGTACTGGGATTACAAGCCACCACCATGCCTGGTTTTTCTCTTATTTTTAGAAGATAGAGAGAAAAAAGGAAAGAACGGAGGAAACCATATGCATACAGAATGGAGACCAGTAAAGGAAGGGGGTCTGGGGAAGAAGGCGGGGAGCAGGAGGTACTAGGGAATGAAGCTGACCAATTATGTATGCACATGTACAGATATGTAACAGTGAATCCCGCTGTCATTTGTAATCATAATACATGCAAAAAAAAAAAAACAACCCCAAAACAAAAAATAGTTACCCAAGATCACAGAGCTAGGGAGTGGCAATTCTACTCTAGCCTGTCTGGTTTTTACCTTTGACAACCACAACCACTCCCCAAATCCCCTCATGGCCCCCGCAGGGCTCCCAGGCCCATCACCCATGGGTGGAATCAGCGGGTGGGACCGTTGTGCTGGGGTAAATAAGGAGACGGTCCGTCCTGGCACTGGCACTGGGTGGTGATTCTCTCGACACACGGTCACTACAGAGAATGGCACAGGGTCCCCAGCCCCCGCCCTCACCAACACCTGCCTGCAAACCCCGCTCCTTGGTTCCCAAGACCACGTCTCATCACGAGATTGTCTTCTGAGCAGGAACCCAGCTTTGTCTGGGTTAACTTTTAAAACTAGGGTCAGGGGAAGGTCAGTCATTGGACAGATTTCTACTGTGGAATGCCTGGATGCCAGGCTGTGTTCTGGGGCTCATGGGGCGTGGGGAAGGTCACCTGGGGGGGGGGGGGTCAAGAGAGACCTGGTTCCTGTCTCAGGGGCTTAACTCAGGTTCCATCCTGAGCCCAAGACATGGCCAGAGAGCGCCCAGTCTCCACTTGGGGACTTGATGAGCCCCACCCTTGAAGGAGTGTTCATGGTGAGGAGAGGTTCCCTAAACTCAGGTCCCCATTCAGCAAAGACGACAATTCAACGTCTACTGGACAGGTAGAGGGGACACTGCCTCAGTGTTCCCAGAGCATGGCCCTGGACCAGCAGCGCTTAGGAACTTGTGAGAAATGCAGATTCCTCGGCCCCACCTCAGACCTGCTAAGCCAGAAGCTCTGGGGGGGCCCAGTAGCTGCCTTTGGACAGGCCCTCAGGGAGTGCACAGGTGCCCAGCGAGGATGACAGGACGTTGGCCACCTAGGACCACGGGCTCTGAAGCCAACCTGGGTCAGGTTCTTGGTTCTGTTCTTCTCTGACAAGAGGAGACTCTCCTAGCCTCAGTTTCCCCATATGTAAAATGGCCACAGTTGTACTGCTCAGCATTGTTTGGAGGATGAAACGAGATGTGTGGATTAAGAACCTGGCTGGCAAGTACTCAATGCCGAGGGGTCATTGTTGGTATCTGGAGATTTCTGAGCTCTGCCTGAGCCCTGCCTGCCTGGTTTCCAGCCCTTGCCCGTCTCGGAGCTGAACTGCCCAATCCTCCAGTTTATCAGGGACTGACGGAGGGTTCCTATGGGAGACTTTCACTTCTTTTTTTTCCCTCTTCTTTTTGTGCTACTGGGGATAGAACCCAGGAGCATTCTACTTCTGAGCTATAGCCTAGCCCCTATTTTATTTTTTAATTTTGAAACAGGGTTTTGCTAAGTGGTTGAGGGCCTCGCCAAGTTTCTGAGACTGGCCTTGAACTTTCAACCCTCCTGTCTCAGCCTCCCAAGTACTTTGATTACAGGTGTGCGCCACCACAGGCATCGGGGAGACTTCTAAAGCCAGGAAAGTCCCAGGTCAACCTGGATGGGTCGGCGAGTTACCAACTCCCTCTCAACCCCAGGCCCTTCCCCGAATCCAGGCACGGTTAAGATATTTGGTAAATGCACAAATGTGAGATGACAGAGATCCAGCACAGCCACCCAAATGTCACGATTTCTCCATCAGCAGAGAAGCAAATCGTTGTAATCTGTATCTGTCGCAGCGGCTAAGCCAGCTCATAATGAAGCATTATCCAAGCGCCCGCTGTAGAAGGCGTTCCTACTGGCTGGCTGGTGATTTAAACCACCTCTGTTAAGCTCAAACAAACAAAAACCTATAAAGAGGGATTTCACTAATTCACTCTAATGACCAGGAGGCCCATCCGAATTCGCTACATTATCAAAGGGACGAGAAAAAATAATTAAACAACGAAAGAGCTGCTAGGCATGTAAATTTGCTTTATTGAACCAGCAGAAGTCTAGCACTGCAAGCTACAATTCAACCCGGTGCCAAGGGGTCTCGGGGTGGGCAGTTGGTTCCAGGTAGAGAACCCGCGAGAGCCGAGGAGGGGGCTCCCCGGTCGATCTGGGCCTCCCCAGCTCTGCCCTCTTCACCGAGGGGAGGAATAGGTGGAGGGGGAGAGGCGGGGTCTTTCCGAGTCTAGATGAATGTGTGTTCTCAAAGTGTGGTCCCCGGGTCCACAGCAGCAGCATTATTAAGAACCTGGAAGAAGCCGGGCATGGTGGCGCACGCTTGTAATCCCAGCATTTGGGAGGCTGAGACTGGAGGATCTGGGTTCACGGCCAGCCTCAGCTACCTAGTGAGGCACTCCGCAACTTAGTGAGACCCTGTTTCCAAATAAAGAATAAAAAATAGGGCTGGGGGTATAGCTCGGAGGTAGAATGCCCCTGAGTTCAATCCCCAGTACCGCAAAAAAAAAAAAAAGAACCTGGAAGAAATTCTAGAACCTTCCCAAGGTCTACCAGGCAGGGCAGAAACTCCAGGCAGACCCGGTGGCTGTGAATGGACCCCCCCAGGTAGTTCCCCAGCTAGCTCCAGTTTGAGAATGACCTGGCAGCGGGCCCCCAATTAAGCACCGGTCAGTATCACAAGCCTCACCCATTGGATCCTGGGGAGGGAGGTCAGAATCCTGGGGAATTCGGTCCCTGGATGGGTTTTGTTGCTTGGCTTTGTTTTATTTATGGTGCTGGGGATTGAACCCAGGGACATTCTACCTTCATGCTCAACTCCCAGCACGATTTTTTAAAATATTTTATTTGGAAACAGGGTCTTGCTAAGTTGTTGAGGGCCTTGCTAAGTTGCTGAGGCTGGCATCAAATCTTCGACTGAGCCTTCTGTCTCAGACTCCCAGGTACTGAGGTTACAGGTGTACACTGCCATGCCCAGTCATGCGTGTGCTTTAGTTTGGCCTGTGCAGTGTATTTTGTTTAATCCTTCTAAGCCAATGTTCAATGAGTTGTTTACGTTGATGTCTCAGGAGATTTTTCAACAAAGTCTGCACTTCTGGCTCTCCTAGAAAAGGGAGAGGGATCAGAGTGCCTAAGCCTGCGTCCTGGACGCAGCGGGTGATCGGAGCTGCGGCCGCTGCTACCTCCTCTCCATCTTCCCTGGCACCCTGGGGAGCTGTGCCCCAGGCTGCCTCGCCTGGCACCTGCAGGCGTACAGATTCATCACCTCTGCCTCAAAGGCCTCCCCACTTGCCAGGTGCCAATCTTCACCCCACCACGATGTGCTCCGACCTCTCCCTGCACCCCTTTCATACATATGGCCTCTTTCCCCCATTTCCAATTCCTCCTGGATCTTATCCCCAAAGACCAATGGCCTCCTAGCTCCATGCATGGACTGGTTCCCGAGCCGTTCTCCAGAGGAGAAGCGGCCACAAACACCCAGGCCCTCGCCAGGAGCGTCAGCACAATTTCCCTCGTATCTGCCAATTTCTCCTGCAAGACTGTAAATTTCATACGCCTGGAACCCTGTTTACCCCCTGAGTCAGCAGAATGTCTCACCTTGGTATCATTACATTTGTGCCGGCTAATTTTCTGTTGGAGGGGTGCTGGCCTATGTCCTGCAGGGTGCTGAGCAGAATCCTGGACTCTGCCCACCAGAGGTCATTAGCTCCCCCTCATCTCCAGCTGCGACAACCAAAAATCTCTAGATATTATCAAAAAAGGGTGGAGTGAAATCGCCCCCCATACACACCTGAAAATCACTAAGCTGTCTGGTACCTAGCAATGAAATGTCTTCTGGATGGGGGGCGGGTAGGAGTGAGGGTATATGTCTTGGGGGGCAGGTGGATGAACCAACTAATAAATGTGCGGTGCTGAGTCCGGGGAGCAGGAGGAAAGAGAGTCAAGGATTCAAGCTAGGCTGAAACAGGCGGGTTGCAGGTTTGAAGCCAGCCTCAGCAACTTAGCAAGACCCTGTTTCCAAATAATGAATACAATAGGGCTAGGGGTGTAGTGTTTTTTTTTTTTTTTTTTTTTTTTTTTTTTTTGTGGTGCTGGGGATGGAACCCAGGAGGGTTCTACCTTGGAGCTACACCTCTGGTTCTATTTTATTTTTTATTCGAAAATAGGATCTCGCTAAGTTGATGTGAGCCTCACTGAGTTGCTGAGGCTGGCTTCAAACATGTGATCCTCCTGTCTCAGGCTCCCAAGTACTGGGATTACAGGCATGCACCACCACACCTGACTTTTAAGGTTGTAGTTTGGAGGTAGAATATCCCTGGGTTCATTCCCCAGTACCTCCCCTGTCCCCTGGGAAAACCAAAATAACAACAACAAAAAACCCCAACAACCTCAAGCTGCAGCCAACTGAGAGAAGGAAGAGCAGTGATACCATGATAATTCTGAGATGACAATTTTAAGTGAAAGCCGACTGGGTGAAAATCCCACACCTCTTTCCAGGGATGCTCCCGTTGTTTAAATGAAGGATACTTGCCAGAGATTTCTAACAGGACCAGCATTACATGGCTGGGGCAGGTCCTTGCAAACACAGGGAGGACAGCACCTGTCTTTGGCTACTCACCGCGGCCTTCATTGGTGGCCTGATGAGTTGCCCTGCCCAAACCTCATCTGGGGTCCCAATGTCTTCTCTAGGAGGAAATGATTGACAGCCAAAGAAGGCGGAGTTTGGGAAGTCACACCATGCTGGATAGTTTTCCTCTCTGGGGGATGGTTTCCAGCCTAGAAGCATCATGTAGGGTAACTGGGGTCAAAAACACCTCGTTTTGGGAAAGGAGGTGAAAAGGTGAGACGGGAGCCCCTCCCCCGCCCCCAGATCCAGCCACATCATCCATGAATGCCATGAGCTACATCACAATTATTATTATTATTATTATTATTATTATTATTATTATTATTTGCAGTACTGGGGATGGAACCCAGGGACATTCTACCTCTGATTTGAAACAGGGTCTCACTAAGTTGTGGAGTGCCTCTCTAGGTAGCTGAGGCTGGCCGTGAACCCAGATCCTCCGGTCTCAGCCTCCCAAGTACTGATATTACAAGCGTGCGCCACCACGCCTGGCTTACATCACAATTATTTAAAGGGTTCATTTTAGACCCTGCAATTATTCTCTTGGGGGAAAAATTTTTAAAAGCCCAATCCAAATTTTTGAAAATAAATACAATCAGATGTGGTTCTTTTCCAAAGATGGTTTCACAGAGTAAATATCCTCAAGGCTGTGCTCATGGTACTGCAGGCGATCCCTGCTTGTTTGTGGGAGAGTTCTTAGTTCTGCCTGGTGGAATGGTGGCGACGGGTCGGGGAAGACTCTGTCCCTCCAGGATTCACACAAACCCCCCAATGTTTGGTGAGAGAGCAGAGGGTATAGACTGATTTCTCACTTATTGCATACTACCTCCCTGGTCCCCGATCATCGAGAGGGAAGACAGATGTCACAGTGAAAGAAAACCTCCCAGGTCATTACCAGCACTGATAAGAAGCTCACCTGTACGGAGAACCCCAGCGCACCCCCAAATAAAACAAGGCGCAACTGCCTGCTGCCAAAGCGAGTCTCGGTATTTCTTCTAAACAGCGGAGCTCGCAAGTCCAATCCCACCTTCAACCGTGGCCTCTCTCTGAGGCTCATCAAGCCCGACACGGCGAGTGGAAAAGGAGACCAGGGATCTCTGGGAAGCACGTTGGCTTCACTTGCGATGCCTAACGTGGTCATTTAAGGAACCAGTGGTTCTTTTTGTTTGTTTGTTTTTGCGGTACTGGGGATTGAACTCAGGGGCATTCTACCTCCAAGCTATACCCCCAGCACTATTTTTTTAATTCTTTATTTTGAAACAGGGTCTCACTAAGTTGCGGAGTGCCTCACTAGGTAGCTGAGGCTGGCCGCGAACCCGGATCCTCTGGTCTCAGCCTCCCAAATGCTGGGATTACAAGCGTGCGCCACCACGCCCGGCTGGTTCTATCTTTATGATGCTCTTGGGTCAAATGTGTGTTCACTGAGCCACAGTGACCTTCTCTGCAGTTCATCCGCTGTAGGAAGACCGCCTTGGTGTTTGACTTCCCTCTTCCTCCTGTTCCACCTCCTGGCTCATATGCCTGGGAGCTTGTGGGAGAGTGTATTGGATTAGTCCTCTATCAGATGCCCTGAATCATTTGCTTCCAACCTGGGGAGCCACAGACCCCAAAAGAGAAGAGGCTCTTGGTGTTAGTTACATGGTTCAAACACTCAGAGGTACACCAGGTTCCATTCGCAGGTGGGCTAGCCACCTTCCACACATACGCACGCGTGGTTTCCAACTGTTCCAAGACCCTGCTGATTAGTTAAAATACAAATGTATTTAAACCAACACTGACTGTATGGTCTCCGTTTAGTTGTGATTTTTCTCAGTCAAGAGATATTGAAAGTAAGCCGGGTGTGGTGGTACACACCTGTAATCCCAGTACTTGGGAGGCTGAGACAGGAGGTTCATGGGTTCAAAGCCAGCCTCGACATCTTAGTGAGACCCTGTTTCAAAATAAAAATTAAAAGGGCTGGAGGTATAGCTGGGAGGTAGAATATTTCTGGGTTCAGTTCCTAGTACCAATCAAAATAAAACAAAACAACAACAACAAACAAAACAAAACTGAAAGTAGAGCTACGTGCATGGGATGGAAGGGGTCTTGATATTGAACAACGATGTCATAGACAATATGAGAATACACTTCTGTTGACTGTTGATCTTATTATAATTCTAGAATATGTACTTGGTATTGTTTCCTTGCAATTTTAGTATGTATTTGGCATGTTATATGACTGTAGACATCCCACAAAACATATTGGCCTTTTCCTCACACCCACAAACACACTCACACCCACACGTCCACACGGCACGTTCTGCTGTTGGCCATGTAACCCTGGGGAAGTTACTAAGGCTCTTCGGGCTTCAATTTCCTTATC